>CM054058.1:288627132-288716432 GCA_028641055.1 Alopecurus myosuroides
AAATATAAAAACAACAGAAATAGAATAATAATAATTTACTACCAAAAAAAGTAGTATTCATCCAAGAGGTAACAAATGAAGGTATTTAGTGCAGAACTATGATATGATGTATATTAAGGAAAATAACACGATTTCCAACATTTAAGTTATTCCATGAGTGAAAGAATCCAAGGCGCAAATGACAGAGGACAAATTTAGTCGTTAGTAAATTGAAGCATGAGGAATTCCACATAGCCTGAAAGTCCAGTATTCTAGTGTCATCAATGGGTCTCAAAACAACATATTTTGAAAGATATAAGTATTAAAAATTCTAAAAATTAGAAGCCTACCTGCTTAAACAAATGGCAGGAACTTATAGCCTTCTAAGGAAACTGATAAGTCATGTTCTGCCCTTGAAATGTGTTGATCCTAGTCAATGCTTCACATATAAGATACAAAGCTTCTGGATGTAGTCAATTATTAAGAGAAGGTTTAGGGGCTCCTCCATTCCGACCATCCATGAGCACTAAGGAAAAGCTATGTTCCTGAAGAATAGAAGCGACATATAAAGGCATGAAAAGACTCCTTTTCCAGATAACATAACAATTATGTTACTACAACAAAAACTATCGTGTAATAGCATCTTATATGTCAGATCACAGCACTCACAAGAGAGGAAAACATCAAATAAGTGAGGCGAAGCATACAACTACAACAGAATGCACATCTACATGAACAAAGGTTCGACCATGTTTTGAAATTGGATTTCTTTTCTTTAACATAGACTGTCCATGAGATGATTTTATCATGTCTAAGCATTTATATAAACAGTTGTTGCACACTTTGCAATATCTAAGCCGAAATGGACATCTGCCCGGAAAAAGGCTTAACTTAGATGTCTTAGAACTGCAGTATTTTCCTAAATTTATTTTGTCCTTTCTAACTGGTCAACCAACTATAGCCTACAAATAAAAATTGAGCTTGTACCGCTCTCAAAGCACATATCATGACAATCTTGCCAAAATCGGCGGCGAAGGCAGCTGACATTGGCAAAAAAGCGACCGGTCTGCACATGGGGGCGACGACGGAGGAGATGACGTGCTAAACAAATCCATGGAGAGGGTGGCACCGCTGTCAGAAACCTTAGGCTTCGCCGGCCCATTACCTCCACAGCGGCTGGTCACTGCAGCAGGTGGCATTGGGACGGTGTAGAGGACGATGGTGGCAGCGAGACGGCTAGTAAAATTTTCCATTGAAATAGACGGAATAACTTGTAAAAAAGTCTGCCGGTTGATATTGGTCTGATGGTCTCATGATTGGCAATAAAGCCGTTCTTGGAAATTTCTAGAGCAGACATTAGGCTGTCAAAACCACTACCAATAACTACGAAACCGAAATATCCCATGGTATCATCTTGAAAACATCCGACGCTAGAGATCTCATGTGGCCTACCCTTGTGCTTGGTACACTGCTGGAAACACTACATCCTTTGTGATCACGAAACAGAGTATTCAAGAAGAATTTGTAACATAACCAACATTGCTTGTGTCAGATTAAGTAATGATGAATGACATTAAGGATTCGACATCAAAGCTTGCAACTTCAGGAAGTAACTCATAAGTATGAACCAGCAACAACAACCAGTTGAGAACAATTAACATGTTTTTAACTTCTTTGCTGGATCATGTTCTCCTCATTTGTAAAATTTGGTATTGCTTTTTTTATCTCATCTAGAAAAAAAAAACTCTATGGAGATAATTTTAAGCAACGTGAACATGACTCCAAATCTTATAACACTTGTAAGGCTGGGCATATAATTATACTTAAGAATTATGATTAGTTTGGTATTAACTATTAAGACCTATTGCGAATTCAGAAATTCGTGTGTACGAAGATATTGCACCGAAATTTCGCTCATCTCATCTCTTTACAAAAAGGCCATTTCTACAGATGGGTACGTTCTGCTATGAATTTTTGCGATCTCATGTCTAAATCAAAAGGTCCTCCATATTAGTCGCCTGGACTTGTACATTACACTGACACAACTCAAGAAATTAACTTCAAAACAAATCAGAGAAGGAGAAGAAGGCTCAGTTGGGGGAACTTACCTGCTCTTCGTCCTCGCCATGACAGGGCTACTGCTGCTCGGCCTGCCAGCAGAGAGTGGTGCACTGCTGTGGTGCTCACTCCGGACCTCCGCGGCTCCTTCTATCCCCCAAAGCTGGTAGTGGAGCCATGGACTCCGGACCTCCGCGGCTCCTTCTAGCCGTGGATCTGATGACGCACCGACGAAGGTCGAGATCCTCCCTTGCACAAGCGCTGCGCTCGTGAAGAGAGAGAGAGAGGAGATGAGGCAGGCGGGGGATAGGGGAGATAGGGGAGGACCTCTATATCCCGCTCGCCCGCTCGGCGCGCCTCGTGCTCGGCCGTCGTAGTTCGAGCCTTGGCCTCCGGCGAGGTCAACCCCGCTGCTCCGCAATCCGAGCACGAATGAGATTTGGGGAGAGCTGGGGAGGCCAAGGAAAGCATGGGCAGCACCGCCAATTTTGAGGTCCGGTGGGTTGGAGGCGGTGGTGGGATTGGATTTGACGATGGGCAGGACGAAGATAGAGAGAAAGAAGTGGGGAGGCGTACGACACGTGAGTGCTTTATTTTTAGCGACGGCAGAGACCCACAACCAGAGACACATGCGGCGGCAAATGCCCTGAGAGCGCTCACTTTCCATCGAGCTTACAGCAATAGACAATAACTGAACCTGGATAATAGGAGATAAGATTTCTAGATAATTGATAAACTCACCTCAAGGTCAGAATAAGCACCCAGGCTGCATCCACTGGTATCAAAAGCATGTCCATTTTACTACTCCCAAGATTCCCCATCGTTGGCATATGACTCAAGAAATTCCATAAGATGGAGGTGGAGGAATTGATCTGATCATTCCTGGACAGTTCATCCGTACAATATGAACTAAGAGCCAGCTAGGCAACAAAATTAATAGAAGGATACACTTCTACTTCCTGATATGCACACAACACGGTGAAATTGTAACAATATGCTTGCAAAAAATTATCAGTGTTTGGGTTTGTATTACTGTCAATCGCACCAATGGACAATGAATATCATATAGGCTGCTTCTCAAGGCCACGGTGCATACCTTGAAGAGCAAATCAGAAAGAGAAATTTATAGCCTCGAGCAAGGGTGTGCCAAGTTCTCCATATTGGTTGCTGGCTTTGGTATGGAGCTGCGCCACAAAGAACCCTTCCACATCCCGTCAACGATATGTACTTGTCACTGCTGCACTTCACGATGATGCCCACCAACGATTAGAACTCACTTGCCACCATATTGCTGGAATCCATCTCACCATATTGCTGAACTCGAGTTTCCCTCCAGCTTACGGCAATTATGTAGAGAATTCTTATCCTCAAGAGGTAGCCAAACCCGAAGCCAAAAGAGCCACATCACGATCCGTACCACAGTGATGACCCACTCCACGGACAGCTGCAGCGAACATACAGACACATTAGACCATGCTGGTCCGCCAATTTGGCTCCTAGACTCTCTGCACCCGACCCACCTTGCCGCTCTGCCCACGGCCGTCTGCGACATGGCTACCGGAGTCGCTGCACCCACGTCGTCCGCTGCTCTCAGCCCCTCGAGCCACCGCGGGCGAGCCATATGCGTATGTGGTCGTCTGCGATCTGGCCACCAGAGTGGCTGCTCTGGGCCGTCCGCGACTTGGCCACCGGAGCCGCTGCGCCCACGCCGCTCCGCCATGTCTTCCTTCCTCACGTCCGCGTCGTTCTCGTCCAGCTTGGTATAGGAAAAGATCACCACCCACCTCTCCTTTGTAGGCGGTGTGGTGAGTCAATCGGAGAGCTCATTCCTGGGTGGCGGGATGGGCGACGCGACGGAGAGAAGAGGTTGGGATGAGAGAGAGAGAGTCGGGAGGCGATGGAGTGGCGGCACCGGTGGGGCTCGGTGGCGGCCGCCGACCGGAAACTCTAACACCGTCGGGAGCTTTTTTTTTTTACAGAGAATTTGGGGATCTCGTGTGGTGGGAGGAGAAAGACGGGGCCTTGGACGCTTGGTGTGCGACTTTCTGCAGTGGCCCGCATGGAAGCAAAAATGAAGGCCCATCCGCAGACTCGCATAAGGACCCCAGAGCTCTAAGATGGCTCGCTTTCTACCAGACAAATCGACGACTGGCCCACACACAGAGACACATAGCAACCAAGACCCACAATCAGCCACACTGCATGCGGTAATGGCCTCACAACACGCCGAGACCATGGAGATTATAGGTTGTAGTAATGCTGGAAGAAGAGACAGACTCGGGATCTCTTGTAGGATAGCGTCATGATCTCACGCGGACGATGTACCAAACTAATCGACCCTCTCGCAGCGTCCTACTCCCTCTGTTCCATTATATAAGACGTTTTAGCTCTTGCACATGTTGTCTACATGCATGCTAAAATGAGTGAACATACACACTAAAATATGTCTACATGCATTTTTTCATGCACCCTCTCACAGCGTACGACTTAGCTGCCAAACCTACGACGTACGAACAAACCAAGCGGACGAAGGAGAAACCTAAGCCTTATTATATAGTACATATATAGTAGAGATAGAGATTCAATAGCGGAAAATGTTTTGTGCTCCGGCCGTTTAAAACAATTAAAAAAAGTATATAAAACTTTCAAAAAATTCTCAAAGTAAATTTAGATTTTGCCAATGGTTTATCCCGTAAACGTGCAACTTTTCAATTTCAAATGCATAGTATGAGCTACACAAAAAGACAAAATATGACCAAATTTAGAGATTTAAATTAGTCATACTCAGATCCACGGTTTTGTTATTTTTGTATAGTTCAGAATACAAAGTATTTAAAATTGAAATTTTGCACCCTTGGCCACGTCCGTATTTTTT
This sequence comes from Alopecurus myosuroides, assembly GCA_028641055.1. Lineage (NCBI taxonomy): Eukaryota > Viridiplantae > Streptophyta > Magnoliopsida > Poales > Poaceae > Alopecurus > Alopecurus myosuroides. The sequence continues at coordinate 288,632,045 of CM054058.1, forward strand.
TCTTTTTTTTAAACTCAAAAATATGTTTTTCTGATTTTTTTAAGACGGCGGGAGCGTTAGTGCTCGGGAGAGCAAAATCTCCGGCCTCATTCATAGCACATAGCATGGCACAGAATGCATGATTACCTAAGGATGGCAGTTCACAATCTCCAGTTAGCAGTACACATCTATAATGTAACGCTACAGCACGCTGAATAATCCATCATGTCAACACTACAGCACGTCGAATAATCCGTCTAAACTCCGACAACTGGCCCATTACAAAGATCAAGAGTCAGGGAGCTCTAACTTGTTCGTGACAAAATAACACCATTTAGTACTTGAGGGATCAAGTTCAGGGGAGAGCAGATGATCTAGGGCACCCCAGCCAAGAGCTCTGAGCTCAACGCTTCCTCTTGTGCGTGCGCCACTGTCGCAGCACGTACTGGATGACTTCTTTCAGGGTTGCCTTACGATTCAACTTGAAGTGCCACAGCTCCGGTACAGAATAGCGGCCGCTGGGATTGTACTCGTTAAGCTCAAGAAGAGCTTTTGTCACCAAGCCAAATACTTCTTCGCCATACTCCTCTTTCAGCTCTCTAAGAATCTCGTCATCCTCGCGAAGAATTTCCTACACCAGTCACACCGTTAGACAAATGATACTTCCTCAGCTGACTCTGAGCAGAGAGCACAATTTACTTCTCCACAATTAATTGGCTAGGAGCTTAGTAATGGCATAAACTTCAAATTTAGAAGGTGGAGCATGCACAAGTGTGAGTGCCCAGTTAAACGTGAGACTTTGGATACATCAGCAGATCTATGAGAACATGCGGTAAGCATTTTATTTGCGCCACAAGCTAGCTCCACGAGCAAATGTTTGATGCGCTCTGTTCTGAAAACTGACGAGTCACAGATAACATAACTTGTATAAAACTGACCGTCGAAACCGACAAATGGAAGAAAGCAAGACTTGAGTAAAATACAAATCACTATTTATTCAACTAGATCATATACATCTCAATCAAAAGCAGCTAACATTAACATAGGTCTTGTCCTCAACAAGTTATCGCCCAATATCGAAGTAGAAAAAGGAAATCTATGCATTGACTGAACTCTCCCCAAGAAACCAAAGCTTCTCGTGTGACAACACGTCTCAGTAAATGAATCTTAGCTAAAATGCACACACGTGTCTAAATTTTCAGATTCCTTCATCAAGCATCCATCGGATACTTAACTATTGCACAAGAAGTAAATTCTTTACTGTAGAGCCTAATTGATCGTTAATTGCTTAATCTTAGGAACAGCATGTGGCAGCTTACATCTGCACCATGCATGAAAAACACAATTTTTAACTCCCATGAAAAACAAGATTATTTAACAGAACACGATAGTATAGCCCCTGGCTGGTGGCTTTGTGGCTACTGGTTTGTTGTTTTCCTCCTCTCTTTTGCATGTAATGAAGGACCGAGTAATAGATAGAGGAAAGAGAAAGGGTCAGAATTTGTAATGTTAATTTGTTTTGCACAAGCTCAAATAGAGCAAGAGAAAGGATAAAATTATTCGGAGCACTTAACTTAAGTAAGTCTAATGTTTGTATTGTGGCAGTATCCTTTCACTTGCTATCTATCGTTATTAAACTTGGTGTTTCTAATTTACTTATAAATAGATGTACAATGTTAATGTTTGCAGAACCGAAATTTGACTGTGAAATTGATAGCTCGAGATTATAAGCAAATAGAGAACAAGTTTATAAAAGCAATAGTAAACGAATTATTACCTTCTCTTTTCCGTCAACAATGGTAACCCTAAAAGGGTGCCATTCTGGATTTTTTAACTCATTCTCCCACTTTGAACAAAGAAGTGAAGCAGTAACTTCTGCATCTTCTTCGGACATTTAATGCTTGCAAGCACTCGCAAATGATTTCAGATCAAGATCACCCATTCTTTTAATACCAATATTTGCTCTGGGATTTGTAACACCCCGCAAGCCCTGTATGGTATGCAGAAGGAAAGGAATTAATATGTTGAAATCAATTATGTGGGGAGCGTGGGTACATGTGAAAGTAAATATCTTTTTACTCAAGCTTATATCCATGTGCTCAAACAAAGCTATTCAAATTAGTAGACAATGCGGTGAGGTGGAGTATTAAATTACTTAGGGACACTAATACCCAAGATGTGTCTAGTCGAATTTTATTATCTTAAATCTGACTAGGACTTGTAAAAGTACTAACTGTAGAGTAAACAAATCATATAAAAAGTTATACTAAAACTGAACCAAGTGAGACAAATATAATTTTCTAAAGATACTAAGAATAATAACTCTCTTTATAGCTGGGTACTCTCTCAATAGAAATCTGTGATAAAAAAAAAAAAACCTCTTATGCATTACAAAGTTAGTGAACACTTCACATTTGCACGAATTAGCATCGTCGATCAAAGTACAAAACATAAGAGTCACGGCAGGTATTTAGGAGAACGGAAAAGAGGGGGGAAATAGTACTCGAAGGAACAAACAAAAATGCCAGGAATTAATTTAATATATGGAACAACCCACTGGCACACAGTTATAGCTAGTTATGATACTACTTTCATTAGAAATGGACATTAGCTAGATCGACGAGCTTGTGCTCTCCGTGGCAATGTCAGGGTTTTGGTCCATCTGATATTTGGCTTAGCTTCACCAAGAAGAGGCTACCCGTGGTTCGGTGGTTGGTTGGGCGTCAAAATCGAAGGGAGAGTGAGGTGATGAGGCTTGAGTATCCATATTGGTATAAGGAGAGTGTTGAGAGGTGAAAGGAGAAGTGGTGTAGTGCATAGTAATAAGAGGTACTTAACGTACACAGATGGTGCTCGGTCACTGCCGGAAATGGACTGGTTAATGAATATTTCACAGAGGCACGATCCATGACAGTGGCTTGTGGTGCAAATCTCAAATGAATAATGATCAATGTTCTTGGTGACGTGGCTTAATTAATGAGAAAGTAGGAAAATTGACAGTGGGAGGAAACTATTAAGATATACTCCCTTTGTTCCCAAATACATGACTTCCATTTGTCCAAATATGGATGTACGTAGAGATGTTTTAGTGTGTACATACATGCATATTTGGACAAATGGAATTCATGTATTTTGGAATAGAGGGAGTAGAAGATAAGTGCAAAGCGCTCTATCAACGATGTAACTTACATCTATCAGCTTCTTCCGAGCATCTTGCAATTCATCGTTGCTTATCCTTTCCTTGAGAAGCAGAGTCGCGTGTAGTGATTCCATGGCATCCATTTCATCTAACTTGTCTTGTAGCTCCTCGCTAAGATCATCTATTTTCCTCTTTGATTCAGAGTCTTCCTCGCCTGGCATATGCTTCATCACTTCCAATCTTCCCTGCAGCTGTTTTATTTCTAACTCGAGCTTCTGTTTGGCATCCAATTTCTTCTCTAACTTGATAATCTCATCTAGAGCATCTTGTTTCTCTCTCTGCAGTTGGCCATTTTCAGCACACAATAAAACAGTCATATAAATTAGCTTCTTAAAAAACTCAAATGAGACAGTAATAACAAGGCACAAACCTGGTGTTTTTCCACAAGCTTCAGGACATTATCATCAGCCCTCTGTTGCTCCTGTGATGCCATCTTAAGATACTGTGCTTTAATATTGTCTGTATTCACGCCACAAAAGCCTGACATGAGTTTTATGCAAAAACACTGAAGCGGGATAATCTAACAGCATCTACAACCTGACAGAAGTTTTATGATTGTTAATGTCTGCTGCAAGCGTTTTGACTAGGGAAGAAGGATCAAACGCCGGTACAAAAAGACTTAGCGCTCAAATATTCATGTGAATTTCGAACTAAAATTAGAATGTGGAAGATTGATGAGAAATGTCAATTGACATCTCTTGATGTATCGTACAGAGGGAAAATGGTGCTTTGGCTACAACTGCAATGACACTAAACAAAAAAATGTGTCTATGTAAATCATTTTAGTGCTTATAAATATCAGCCAATCAAAACTTTTAGTTCCTACAAATGTAAGTCAGTGCGAAACAATATGTGCCAGTTAGGAAAAACAAGCTATGACAAGAGTTAATGAAACAAAAACATGAAGCAGCAAATCTTGCCAATAGTTTAGCCATGCACCATCAATGAATATAATTTGATAACTATATTGCCGGACAACTGACTGAGAAAATTATAGTAACGAGCGTGGTGAAATCATATATATGGAGGAGAGAAATTTAGTTAATACAAAAACACATAGATGATGAACAGTGATGCGGTGAGTGGAGAAAAATAACACATCTTATTAAGTGCGTTTAATATTCGGATTTTAGTCTTGATGGAAATTTTCTCAAGTAATTATTGTCAAAGGGTAGAAAACAAGGATGATAAGTGGAAGGGGTGAATACAGGGAAATAGTATGAAAAACTATGGATTTGCGTATAATATAAGCCCACTCGACCCAAAACCACAAGTCTTCTATTGTCACACACCAAAATCTTAACCAACATCAGCCTATTACATTTATAATGGAATGGCTTCTGCATAAATTACAATCATGTATTCCCATGATGCACATTTTGGTGAATTATATCGTATGACAGATTGACAAGTGACAGCACAAGCAAATACCAGCTAACATTGCCAATTAAGTAAACATAACTGCGCAGGGGCACAAGGCTAGTTTCTACATAGTAAACAAGATGATATGTATAAGAAGCATCATCAACAAACAACTATACTCCAAAACAAACATAACTTCCATAAATCTACGTGGAAGTAATTCGGTACGCACCTTTTCCTTTTCTTTCTCAAGGCTTCTTCTGTCAAAGTCGCTACGCACAGCAAGCTCATCAAGCTGCTTCGATTGGGTGTCCAGATCCTCCATTTTTTATTCAAGATCTGAGCGCAGCTTCTGATTCTCATCAATGATCTTCTGTGAATGCCTCCGAGCAAGTTGCTGCAGACTCTGGATTTCTGGCGAAAATGCAGGTTTGATAGGCATTAAGAAACTGAAAGGAGTGAAATGCACAACAGGGCATGTAAACAGCAAAAGATGGCAACATACTATCGTTGTATTCCTGGATGATCAGCTCTTTTTCTTCCATTATCTTGTCAAGTGAGCTGTTTTTCTCATTGTACTTGACTTCCAGTTCTTGGGCATGCCTCGTCTTAACCTTGATCTCGCTGGCCAAATTGGCTACCAGTTTGTCGGTTTTGTGAATTCCTTCATTCTCAAGTTCCGCAACAGTTTTCAGATCACCATTTTTCCGCAGGTGTTCCCCGATTGGCCCCGGAGTTCTTAGATCATCAGCCCTTGCAAGCCACCCAAACATCTCCGATCCTGGACCACGATACCTGCGCGCCTCCCAGTCCCATTTGCCATATCCTTCTGCCTCAAAATGATTCTCGAAGCTGAACGCATTGCCGAGGCAAGTGTAATCTTTTCCAAACTCGACGATGGCATTCCCCGTGTGGCCTCTATAGTTCCACAAAGGGATGACCTTCTGCGGGCAAAAACGCGAGAACTGGTCCTTGAGGCAGTTCCCACTTTCCCCAACCTGGCGCCCATCCTTCACCTCGGTAGGCACATTGACCAGAACCCCCATCCAGGACCAGACAAACTTCTCATCTCTGTTGTGATGAGGAGAAGGCTCAACTGCCTTTCCGCGTGGTGGCTGCGGCGGCTCGGATGAGAGAGGCAATTCCTCCTTCACGCGCTTGGTAAGGCCACGGTTGTCTCTCCCGTGGCGAGTAGCATTTGAACCTGCTTCACTTGAGTGACGCTGAGGTAGGCTATCTCTGCCCGGATCGGGATCACTCCACCTGGAACGTGTTTCCCTGCGAAATCCTACCAAAATCGGAAAACAAAGACGGTAAATTGCAGCTGCCGTACGACGTCCCTTGGTAAGTTGGTATCGAGCGAAATCTCGGAGAGGAGGAGAGGGGATGGCATCACGTACCGGTCAGGTGCCTCGCCGTGGTCCATGGATGAAGGTCGCCCACCCGCCTGCGACGCACGCCGCCCAGCAGCCAACCCGACCCACCTAGGGTTTTAAGGCCAGCGAGGATCAGCGTCTCCCAAAGGAAGGGAGCGGAGGAGCCGGTACGCCGAGAAGGAAGCGAATCGGGAGAGGTTTGGCTCACCTTGGCGTAGCGGCGGCGTTGGGGGGGTCTCGCTTTAGGGCGCTGGAGACGGGCAGTCGCGAGCGGAGACGGGCGGGATCGAGGAGGCGGAACTGCCAAAATGGGCCAATGGGCGAGCATATCGAGTCATGAAGCAGGCTGGTGGAGTCGGACACACAATAGGAGGGTCCACGGTCCGCCTCAGGCCACGGCCGGACCATTGAGTCATCAATCTTGTGCTCTCCGAGGAGTATTTGGAGTTTTTTTTTTTCTTTTGGGAAACTGTATATGTATACTAGAAGGATACCCCGCGCGTTGCAGCGAGATCTATATAGGAACTATAATAAAATTTCATATGCGTCACTTCAATGCAGAGGGCAGGGGTCTCAACGTATTTTTCTAAAAACACATGTGTGGCAGATTATGTTGTCTAAAGAACCATGTAAAAATCAGTTGATCTCAAGATAGTAAATTTTAATAGACATGTGATGAGTATGTATTATAAATTGTTAATTATTAATTTGAACAATTGGATGATTTAATAAATAGATGATGTGTTGCATCTAATGATTAATAAATATTAGTGGAGATGACATGGACTATTGATTGGCTAAGAGGATGGGTGATGTGGATAGCTTGCATGTTGAGATAGAAAAATAATTAATGCATATTAGTGGGGTTCTGCTTTATAAAAAGTGTAGATGGAGTAAGGAACAACACGAAATGACTACTCCTAGGGCTCAAATGTGATTTTTATGGGCAGAGAGCACCGAGAGCACCTAGAAAACGAGTCTTGGAAATTTTAAAGTTGGAATGTCCCCTCAAGACAGGCTTTACGCCCCGCTTTATAAATAAAATAACTCACAGACATACAACAAGTTCAGTACCACAAACGGAAAAATGACAGAAAAACGATAAAAAAAAACCTGCTAGGACAACAGCACAAGAATGCCCAAACACAGGAACATACATAAGGTGATACAACGTGGAGTGGGGAAAAGCTCAACGGCTAGATGCGGCATATAAGCGTCGAGCCACCGTCATGAGGTCCTGAATCACGCCATCCAGCCGCTCCAAGTCCCGCGGTCTATAGAGAGACTGCCACTGCTGCAAAAATGCAAGAGTTTAAACACAGAGTCAGAGACTCGTCTCAAAAAGACGCGCTCGATAACCATCTTATTACGAATCTCTACTATATTAAAGCTGAGTCCGTCGTGATTGTCGTACGTCCTTTGCTTCCGTTCCGCACGGAAAAAAATCGAGAAAGACCAATCTAGCGAAATACGCAAAATAAAAAGCCACGGCTAGAAAACCGCCTAACACCGTCGCTCCTCCCCGGAAGTAAATAGAGGAGAGAGAGGAAAAACAATCCCGACAGTATAGACCTCGATCCCCTTCTTGTTGCAACTACGATGCAGCTTCTTCCACGCTGGCTCCGTGTCAGGCCCACTCTGTTCCCTGACGGCATGTTCACCGAAGAAGGACATCGCTTATCGCTTCGCGCCCTCACCTGGACCGTCCGCTCTAATCCAACGTCCCACGGCCTTCGTCGCGTCGCTGTTCAAACCTCTCTTTACACCTGGCACTTTGCAAGTTCAACCACTCACTCGTTTTCCCTTTTTAAGCCTTGGATCGGTGATACCACAGGCATGATTGTAATCCTTGGGTTGAACCCTAGCCGCCTTTGTTGAGGTCTGGCCCTATTTGCATCCCTCTGTAACTGAATTCATCCTCCTAAATCAAGTGTTGTGAGTCTGAATTTCTGCTTATTTATGAAGTTGTTTGTTCTAAGTTCATAGTAGATAGGAACGGTCCTATCAATTGGTATCTAGAGCCAGTTGATCCTCGGAGACGATCTGGATCTGGAACACGCAGAAGTTGGGATCTCTCGTAAAATCCTTCAATGTCGTTCTCGATCCCGACGATGATGAGCAACTGTTGGTGGCGGCTCGGCGGCGGCGTGGAGCAGAATTCGGTCACAGAAAAGGGGGAGGTTGCTGAGAAACAATTTCTTGGTGGTAAAATCCCACCACCCACCCTGATCCGTGTGACTTCCGGCGGCGAGGAGGCGTTGGAGTGGCCACAGCGGCGGTAGCAACAACTTTTGATGAGTCAGGTATCAAATTCGCTTTAATAAAACCCTCTCGCCACTATTGTTGTGGGGACAGGCAAGGTTTTGCGCGTAGTAATGCAAGTAAAATCCCTATACTTATGATGGCACACCAAGACGACACTGATGATACTGGCATGTTACTCATGGAGACACTACAAATTGAAACCAAGCAGTTGCAGAGCCAAAGAAAGAAGACAAGGAAGAGTTCATTGAGTTCGGTAAGATGGTGAACAGGAATTTCACCTCTATCCAGAACAATTGCCAAACAAATTTTGCCAACATACACACCAATTTTGAGAGATTGTTTGCAGCAAAGAAAGTGGATTCGGTGGATTTGGCAGGAACAAGAAACTCTAGTGCCACACCTGATGCAGCCAATGGAGAGAAATCAGCTAGCTTTGTCAAGCCAACCAATGCTCCTGGAAAGGCAGTGGCAACACAAACACTACATGACACAAATGGAAAAGAACTAAATTTGGATGGCACTCCTAAGTACAGACATCCTCACTTTGGGAAAGTCACTACTGTTATCCCTGAAATGCAGCATAAGCACCCACATTCCACTCATGCTGTCAACTTAGAAGGAGAGGAAGATAGTGACAATGATGACAAGAGAGCATGGGAAAATAACCACAGAAACAGGGAACAGGGATACTATGGGGAAGGCAGAAGAGGGATACCAGCTGTCAAACCAGCCAAGCTCAACATCCCTGAATGTGATGGAAGTGATGTGGACTCCTGGATAGAAACCATTGAGATGTACTTTGAGTCAGCAAAAACACCCCTGGAATGTAGAACTGAGGTGGCAGTCACTTATCTCAAGGGAGATGCAATGCAGTGGTGGAGGGGCACCAATTATAACACATCCAGTTTACCTTGGCATAGATTTTGCATGTATTTAGGAGACAGATTTGCTGAAGCTTCAATCTGTGACAATGTCAGAAATTTCCATTCAATCAAGCAAGTGACAACTGTGGCAGCATATATACGGAAATTTGAGGCAACAATGAATTTGCTAAGAAGAGACAACCCTGCTTTACCTGATGATTATTATGTACACAATTTTATTGTCGGTTTGCATGACTACATCCAAGCACACATCCAATGCCACAACCCAGAAAACATGCAAAAGGCAATGTGGTTAGCCAGAAGGATAGAACAAGCAAATCCACAAAAGAAATAAATCCCACAGTATCAACTCACTGTCAGAAGACAAATGGTATTTGATTCCAGCAGAACTGCTGGCAGCACTCCAATGAGCACAATACAAGAGGCAATTGACAAGAAGGTTTGTTTCAAGTGCAAAGAGCCATGGTTTCCTGGACACAAAAAGGCGTGAAAGTTATCCCACAGAAATCAAGTACAACAGTTGCAAGCAAAACCTGCAGAAACATTCAATCTCATCTATGTCAAAGAAAGTGATAGTTCTGAAGAAGAGGAAGAACAAGACATGCAAGAAGCAAAGAAATTGCAATTATCTATGCATGCTGTCATGGGAATACAAAATCCCAAATACACTTTCAGTCTATCAGTCCACATTGGGGATAAAATTGCCACTGCATTAGTGGATAGTGGCAGCACTGTCACATTCATGACCCCCACTTTTGCCCAAGCAGCCAATTGTCATCTGGTGCCCAGTCATAGATTGGAAGTGTTAGTTGCTAATGGAAGTATCATGTGCACTGGATTTTCTTGTTTGAATTGTGAATACATGATACAGAAAGTGCCATTCCAGTCAGACTACAAAAAATTGCAGTTAAAAGGGTATGACTTGATACTGGGTGTAGACTGGATACACACATACAACCATGTAGAATTGGACTACAAAGGAATGACACTAAAGGACACTTTACCAAATGGGCAACAAGTGACATTCCATGATGAGACAATGCCCAAATCATCATACATACCTGAGGTCAAGTATGGCAACAAACTAGTGAAGGAAGCCATATGTGGAGCCATTCTTCTTATCCAGCCAGTAACCACTGTAGCAGAGCCGACAACAGAGTATCCAAAGGATATAACAACATTACTGCAAGAATTTAAGGACATATTTGCTGATCCCACTACCCTGCCCCCAAGGAGGTCATGTGACCATGCTATACCTCTTATCCGTGATGCCAAAATTGTAAATCAGAGACCCTACAGGCTACCTCACCATCAAAAGAATGTTATGGAAGAAATCATCCATGAACTGCCGAAGCAAGGAATTATCAGAAATAGCATGAGTCCTTACTATTCTCCTGGAATTCTCATCAAGAAAAAGGATCTCACTTGGAGAAAATGCATTGACTACAGGAAATTAAACCTGCAAACAATCAAAAACAAGTACCCTATTCCAATTATAGAGGACTTGTTAGATGAACTTCAAGGAGCAACAATATTCTCCAAGATTGACCTCAAGAGTGGGTACCACCAAATCAGGATGGCAGAGCGAGATATAAGCAAAACTGCTTTTAGCACTCACCAGGGCCACTATGAGTATGTGGTGATGCCTTTTGGGCTTACTAATTCCCATGCTACTTTCCAGCGGCTCATGAATACCATCCTATCCCCATTCCTCAGGAAATTCTCTCTAGTTTTTTTTGATGATATACTGATCTACAGCAAATCAATCAAGGACCATACAACACATTTGAGGGAAGTATTCACACTGCTAAGAAAGAACACATTATTTGCTAAGCTATCCAAGTGCACCTTTGCACAGAAGTATGTGGAATATCCGGGGCACATAATATCAGAGAAAGGAGTAGCTACTGATCCAAAGAAAATAGAAGCCATCTCCAAGTGGCCAACACCTCAGAATGTGACCGAGCTGAGAAGCTTTCCTGGATTAACTGGGTACTACAGGAGGTTCATCAAAAACTATGGAACTATATGTAAACCATTGTTCCAGTCATTGAGAAAAGATAACTTTCTGTGAGAAATAGAACAACAAAATGCCTTCTTGCAGCTCAAGGAAACAATGTGCAGGGCACCAGTTCTGGCGCTACTCAATTTTTCCCTCCCATTCATATTGGAAGCAGTTGCCTGTGACTATGGAATTGGGGCAGTACTCATGCAAAATGGCAGGCCCATATCATTCATGAGTAGAACACTAGGGCCCAGGGCAGCTACCCAATCAACATACGACAAAGAGGCTATGGCATTTTGGAAGCATTAAAACAATGGAAACAATATTTCTCTACCTCTAGTATTGTCATTAGAACAGACCAGCAGAGCCTGAAATACATCCAAGAACAGAAACTGACAGAGTGGCAGATGCCCTATCAAGAGTGAAACACTCTCTCTGTTCTTTGTTCACCAGTGCAGCCACACCAACATGGGTCACTAAGGTAGCAAGTTCTTATGTTGGGGACAACAAGTGCTAAGAATGGATTACACAAACCTCCGTGAAAGCTGGAGCAATACCCAACATCACTTATTCAAAAGGGATTCTCAGGAAAAAAAACAAAGTCATTGTGGGCTCTACAACAAACCTGAGAAACAAGTTAGTGTACACCTTTCACAATTCTGAACTAGGGGCCATTCTGGAGAAAGAGCCACATACCAAAGAATGAAACTGCTATTTTATTGGCCTGGTCTCAAGCAACAAGTCATTGATTTTGTCAAGCAATGCCCCACCTGTCAAATAAACAAAACTGAGCATTGCAAAACTCCTGGCCTTTTGCAACCCCTCCCTATGCCAGATTTTGCTTGGACACACATCAGCATGGATTTTGTGGAGGCCTACCAATTTCTGAACACAAAGATATTATTCTGGTAGTGGTGGACAGATTCACAAAGTATGTCCATTTCATCTCAATGAAGCACCCAATTACTATGAAGACTGTAGAAAGAGCATTCTCTGAAAATGTTTTCAAGTTGCATGGACTACCTACTATCATAGTCACTGACAGGGACAGAATTTTCACTAGCAACTTATGGCAAGCCCTATTCAAGTCATTGGGAGTAAACCTCCATTACAGTACTTCATACCACCCCCAAACTTATGGGCAAACTGAGAGAGTCAACCAATGTTTGGAGAACTATTTGAGGCACATGGCTTTCCTACAACCCAAACAATGGCACAAGTGGTTGGCCCCTTCTGAATGGTGGTATAATACCACCTTTGACACATATCTACAAATTGCACCTTTTCAGGCCCTTTATGGCAGACCCCCTACTCAAATTGGTGAAACCATGTTGCCACCTGATGAGCAACAGGAAGATCTCACACCCCCTCTATCCACAGTTGCTTTGGCACAACAAATCAAGGCCAAACTTCTCAAGGCACAAGAGAGAATGAAGCACCAGGCTGATAAGAAGAGAACTGGAAGACAGTTAAACATTGGAGATATGGTATACCTCAAAATTCAACCATACATACACACCTCTCTGAGCATACACATATGTCTGAAACTGCACTCCAAATACTATGGGCCTTTTCGGGTACTGGAGAAGATTGGCAACACTAGCTACAAACTCCTACTTCCAAACAGCTGCCAGTTGCATCCAACGTTTCACATCAGCCAACTGAAGAAACACCTCGGGCCTAAAGCAATCCCTTAGCCTCATCTACCTCTCCTCAACCAAGATGGCACAATACTGATTGCCCCTAAAAATCTCCTGGAGCGCAAACTGATCCCTCGACAGCAAAGAGCCATTGTTGTCCCAGTTGTTCAGTGGAAAATCAAGTGGACCAACCTACCAGTGGAGGATGCTATGTGGGAAGATGCTATATTCATACAGAAGATCTTCCCAGACTTCCAGCCTTGAGGGCAAGTCTAGTCTCGCGAGGGAGGAGTTGTCAGGCCCACTCTGTTCCCTGACGACGTGTTCACTGAAGAAGGAGGTCACTTACCGCTTCGCGCCCTCACCTGGACCGTCCGCTCTAATCCAACGACCCACGGCCTTCGTCGCGTCACTGTTCAAACCTCTCTTTACACCTGGCACTTTTCAAGTTCAACCACTCACTCGTTTGTCTCACTCGCTCGTTTTCCCTTTTTAAGCCTTGGATCGGTGATACCACATGCATGATTGTAATCCTTGGGTTGAACCCTAGCTGCCTCTGTTGAGGTATGGCCCTATTTGCATCCCTCTGTAACTGAATTCATCCTCCTAAATCAAGTGTTGCGAGTCTGTATCTCTGCTTATTTCTGAAGTTGTTTGTTCTAAGTTCATAGATAGAAACGGTCCTATCACTCCGGCGCTCGGTGTCGCCATCGCCCGCTGCACCGCCATCACATATCTTCATCGTCAGCGGTGCCACTTCCAACGTACATGGGCGTCGCTTCCCCAATCCCCCGGTGTCTTCTCCCATGGCAGCCGCTGCAGATCCGTGCGTGCACAACCGCCGGTCAACTCAGAACGTGGGGTTGCCATCGTGGGGGGGGGTCGTGGTGTCCTCACCCAGCACAAGAATACCTCGAGCCCCCAAACATAATCACTTCCTCTCCTCTCGTATCTTGTCACCTCTATAGAATCCATCGACCATTCCAGCTGCCGTCGAGCGCCTCTCAGATCGCATAACAGTTGTGGTCGCCGCCGGCACCGTACGCAGCACCTTCTCCAGCAGAAGCGTTAGTCGGCCCCGTTCTCCACTCTGCTGCTGTTGCATGTGAATTGCGTTTGAGTATCGATCTTGCAGGTCGAGGCAGTGATTCTGGAGGGGGAGATCGTAGAACACGACGGAGTCTGGCGTCCGCAACCTTCAGATAGATCTGGTTCCTTGATCTTGGTCAGTAGGTGAGTGCATATATGACCGGAGTACCCCCTAAGTTCAGTATCTAAATTGTGTCATGTTTATCTATTTGTGCCTATAAATGTAGATTGTATGATGCGTGGTCACAAGCATTGTTCGAACTAGACAACCATAATAGGTGTAATGATTTACTCTTTGCCCATCATAGGATGCGTTGGAGATTTATGTAGATACCTTGCTTGAGTTAAAAGTTCATACAATGTAGGAACATATTTGCCTGCAAGGAATTGGTCATCAATAGTTATGTCCTTATGTTTGGGTTAGCTTTTTCATCGGTGCACGACAAGTCAATGCCCCTACATGAAATTGGCTATTGTGCATTGGTTCTCTATGTAGTGGTTGTTGCTGATATATCGACATATTTTTTATGCTAGCTTCAGCTTCTATAACCAGGTTTTGCTGTAGTGGTATCTGCCAGAACAATGGATTTCTGGTCCTTGCTTCCTTCGCATATTCAATACTGAATTTTGTTTCTACGAAGTGACTCCTTTGTTGAAGTCGGTTCATGATTACCTTATGGCAACTGCCTTATTGAGTCATGAGTGAATCTTATCGCCATCTGTATGTAAAAAATCTTGTCATTCTCATGTTACTTATCGGCTATGGTCTCTATTTTTCTTAGTATATCTGCATCGGCATCAGCTTCCTGCTATGCTTCCAGCTCAAAATTTTGTTCGGTGTATTCTGCACTACATATTCTTCTCTTAAATGACCTATATTTCTGAAGGGGTCGTTGCATAGAAAACAAAAAAAATCCTACGCGAGAGACACCCGAAAGGTCAAGATCTAATCTAGGAGACGAAGTGCAATGGGCAAAGAGGGGGTTAAGAAGAACACATACCCTCAAAGACACAAAGCGTTACGAGATCAAATCTCGTTGTTGGCATAGTCTTACTCACGCCGATCCCGATAGCGAGAAGAAGTGCACCGCATCCGGCGGTGCCTCCGTGATCGGTCACACGTACGGTTGATGACGACCTCCGTTCCCTCGATCCAGCGGGGCGCGGAAGTAGAGGATCCCTCGGAACTCCAGCAGCACGACGGCGTGGTGGTGGTGAAGAATCCCACGGTCAGGGCTTCGCCAAGCCGGAGACCATGGAATGGAGCAGCGGGTGGAGGGAAAAGCTAGTGGACAACTGTGTGAATGATGAGGAGCCCTAACCCTCCTTTTATAGGGAGAGGGAGGAAGCCCAAGGGTGGGGTGCGGCCATCCATGGTGGTGCCCCCACCTCTTCCCTCTTCATGTGAGTGGAAGCTCCACTCACACCCACTCATGCTCCCATTATTTTCCACTTGGAAAATCCAAAGGTTTTCTTTTAATAAATAAATAAAATATTTTTATTTCTTTATTTATATTTGTTAATTCCATTAACAAACATTTGCATATAGCACCTCGAATCATCTGTTAATTCTATTAACAACCATTCGACGAAAAACCCCTTGAACTATTTCAATTTTCCCCGAATCGATTTCGGTGCTGCCCAAAACATTCTTCGATATTCCGTATCCTCTCAAATGCGTCATCGAACCTTAAGTGTGTCACCCTACGGTTCGCTAATAAGATAGACATGATCGAGACTCCTCTCCGATCAATAATCAACAGCGAGATCTGGAGATCCGTGATGACTCCTATATATTCAACGATGACTCTCGTGGTCGTGTGAACCAACAACGTCGTGAACTATTCCCTTTGTCTCGCGATATTTTACTTGTCCGAGATTCGATCATTGGTATCAACCATACCTTGTTCAATCTCATTACCTACAAGTACTCTTTTCTCGTTCTCGTGATATAACATCTTTTCTCGTTCACCGAGAGGGCCCAGAGTATATCTCTCTGTCATTTTGGATGGACAAATCCCACTCTTGATCCATGAGCCTCAACTAATACTTTCCGAATACCTAACAGCACATTTATAGTCACCCTGTTACGGTGTGACGTTTGATGACATCAAAGCACCCTTCCGGTATCAGTGATTGACATGATCTCATGGTCTAAGGAATAAGTTACTTCGTACGCAAGATATAACAATATAAACTAAATGACTTGATCGTATTGTTATCTTCATATTGGGTATGTGTTCATCACATCATTCTTCTAATGACATGACCTCGTTATTAACAACATCCAATGTTCATGATCAGGAAACCTTGATCATCTATTAATCAACGATCTAGTTAAAAGAGAGGCTTTACTAGGAACCATTGTTTGTTAATTAAACACACATGTATCAACGTTTCCGGTTAATACAATTCTAGCATGAGAAATAAATATTTATCATAAACAAGGAATAAGATAATAACCACTTTATTATTGCCTCTCGGGCATATTCGCTTCAGTCTCCCACTTGCACTAGAGTCAATAATCTAGTCTGTCAGCACTTAACACATATGGTGTTCTAGTGTTATTACCATGCTTCGCATGTGGTAAACATCATCAAAAAGATCTGAACTGTTCAGGTCCTATTGTATTTGAATGTTCTTTGCGTCTACACGCATCACTCATTCTCTAATGAGATGGCTTTGTATATATATGGTCAATCGGTGAAACCTTAATTCCTCAGCTTAAACCGATGTCACTAACATTGTGAAAATGTAGCTTCATAGTGTTAGCATTCTTGGAAATTCACCAAGTTCCGGTGATACCTTAATTCCTCATCTTAAAGTAATGTTACTAACATTGTGAAAATGTAGCTTCATAGTGTCAGCATTCTTGGAAATTCACCAAGTTCAATAAAGAACTCCTTGACGCAAAATACGCTTAGTATCAGTTGTCAACACAACGATATACTTTAGCCTTTGTTGTAGTATCTGTCACAATATTTTAATTTTAAAACTCTTTCAAATCCAGCATGGAACTTTCTTCCGGCCTATTGTGCTACCCTTCATCACGTATTTTAATTGAGATAAATTTATTTGAATATATGACAAGACTATTAGTGTAACATATTTCAACTAACATTTTGTCATTACTACATAGGAAAACATATCCTTATCATTTCTAAAATGACACAAAGATCTCTCCCACTGTTGTTTAATCATCATATGAATTATCCTGCTATAACATTTTTATAGCATAGGACTCATCTGGTTGTGTACATAGCATGGAGACTTGACTTAGAAATCTCAATTTCAATGATGCTCATCATGTGTCAAAACACTTGAATCTTGCTCAATTATTTTCCATGTGACAAGAACTCCTTCTTGTCATTTCGATATTGACTTACTTCAATATTTCATCTATGTAATTTGGCTTCAATCATATCAGGCGCTTCAATCCATCTTTTATAGATATCGATGCTCAATATCTTCTAAGCATTTCATCAATATGAATTTCGTAACCTTGTTAATTTAAAATTACATATTTTCCAATCAACCATATGTCAGCTACACAAAGTATTGGAAATATGTCATAGCGCTCCCACTTAATTTCTTGTAACTCTACAAGCATCTTTATCGTTCATGATGGAATCAAACTCTTTTGATAACTTCATTAAGGTAAATATTTCAACTTTGTTATGCACACTTCAACCATTGAAGTGTGCATACCTTTCTAGCAACCTTTTGAATTTTACAAAACCCTCAGACTGTGTCAAGTACACATATTTTATCAAACTTCCTCGAGAGGAGAGCTGGTTTTGTTATTCAACGTCCATATCATAATATGTAACTTTGCTAGAACTATCCGCAAAGACTAAACATCACTACGGAAGATCTAAATCTTGTAGTAGTCAACTCTTTGAACTTCGTCGAAAACAATCTTTTCGATAAGTACAACTTTCAAAGGATGTAAAAATCCATGTCTTTGTCGCTATATAGACCCTTTTGCTATCGTTAGGCATCAAGCCTATCGAAAGGACTACCAAGTCACATACTTGATATTCATACAAGGATAATATGGCGGATATAATAACTCATAGTCAATTTTATGAAGTCAGGGCCCATCATTTGTTTCCTTTATAAGGTCCAGTTCCTTTTGTTGTCAAAACAACACTTTTCTCTTAAACCACAAGTTGGTCTAGGTACAAAGTTTTAGGACTTTTGTGGTTCAGTACGCAAACTCATCCGAAGTATTTACAACACATGTAGTGTCTTCTACTTTGTCAAAATAGCAAACCCCGGAACAACTTACAGTGTTGCGCTACTCTTGACATGATACCGAAGATTCTCTAATATCGTTGAGTTTGTACTGTGCTCCCACTAACTTGTTTCGCAAGAACTACTTTCTCGAGAAATCAACCCTTTCTGACAGACAACATTTGTCTTTTGGTTCGGTGATAGGAGAAATACCCAATGTTTTATTTGGGATAACCTTATAAACATATATTTGTCCCATTTTGGTTGTAAACATTTTACACATGTTATGCATACCAAAACTTAAGAAAATGACAATTCGGGTCACTACCCAAACCATATCTTATGTGTTGTCAATTTCAACGGATCATGATGATGCTCTTTTCAGTGGAAAAGCGGTTGTCCTTAATGCATAAACTACAAAATTATAATAGCATTTTTATTAATCTTACCATGTCAAACAAGGTTTGATTTTGTCTTTTGAATACTCCAAACTAATGTGGGGTATTCGAGAAGTATAAGTTGTAGAACAATTCTACAACTCCTCAGATGTTTTGCTAAACTTGTAACTCAAAATTTATCCTTTATGATCCAATTATAAATACTTTATTATCTTGTTACATTGATTTTTACTTCATATTAACAATCATTTGAACCAATTAAAAATGTCAAACTCCGTTCTCTTTAAATAGATATACTCACATATCTACTCAAATCATCGACGAAATTTTATGAAGGAAAAATTAATCCACCATACATGACTACACATAATGGACTACATACATCAATATGTACAATCTCCACTAAATTAGTCGTCCATTCTACTTTGGCCTATGAACGGAATTTTAGTCATCTTTTGGAAAAGGTCTCACAAACGTCAATTTATTCAAAACAAAATGACTTTGGAAGTCCATCAATATGGAGTTCCTTCATGTTTTCCTTTCTGATATGAACTAAAATTGTGGTGTCACAATTTAAGTGAAACTCTTTTACGTCTTGCAACGTTTAGCATTTAGTCTTATAGATGTTTACTTTACCAACATGATTTATATTAACATATCTATCAATTATGGAATATGGTCATCGTTTGAACAATCTCATTTGTTCTCACAAAAGACTAGAACAATATAACAAGTTATTAAGTTCTTAAAATAAATCTTGAATGTTTGGTTCGATACGACAATGAACGCAATAACACTTTATTTCTGTTCTTGTCATAATCGATTCCACATGTATTACTAGTTCTTTCAGGCCCTTGTATTTCTTGCATTGCGTTGCTTTGTATGAAAACTCATACCAACCAATGTGGTATCAAAATACCCAAAAATACTTTGCTAACTAGTAATACATCTATAACTTGTATATCAAGTATATACTCATGAGCTGGACTTTTCCAGTTATTTCTTTTTCTGCCATATATCTTCTGTAATTCTATTTTTAATATTCCCTTTCCTTTACAGAAGAATCATTCAACATCAAACAATGCTAGTCGTACTAGCTCATTTTCTTTGGTGTGTTAGTCATATACTATCACCCATTGAGTCATATCTTGAGTTTGATTGTTCTACTAATATCACCATATTAATAGTATTCTTCTAAATTCACTCTTACCAATCTCCAAGTAAAGTAAACGAATTTACCCATACTTCTAATCCATCCCATCATAACAATTTTATGATTAAGCTACTATAGCTAGAAGGAAGAAATTTAGAGGATAATTTTTAGCGCCCAACTTCTTGGAATATTCAAACGCCTAGCGTCTTCAATCATTACATATATTCAGATAATATAAGCAAACATTGTCACGCTAAATTATACTCAGTCATGTTGCCACAAATAAGTTTCTAGATATCAATATATGTTTCACTTGAATGTTTCTGAAAACAACTCTTTTCAGTTCCAAAATCACCTTGATCAACAAAACATTCTTTTGAAGATAAAGTAATATGGAAGCAACCATGACTCTAGATTCTAAGTAGGAATTGGTTGCTCTCTAGATCAATCGGTCATTAATCATATGGAGCTAGGTAGGAAATACCAAAAATCTACAATAGGACTCAATTTTAAATTTCACTAATACGGTACCAGTCTTAAAGGATTGGTTGTTCATGATAAATAAGTTCAAAGTTAATTCAAAATTATGCCATGAACTCCCACTCAAAAACAACATCCCTCTTAGTCGTTTTTAGTGATTACACGAACCAAATTCACTACACCAAAACCGATCATCACGTGAGATGATATAGCTTCAAAGGCGAACATCGACATGTTCATCATATCATCCATATGACTCATGCTTTACCTTTCGGTTACGTGTTCCGAGGCCATGTCTGTACATGCTAGGCTCGCCAAGTAGAACCGTAGTATTGCGTGTGTTTCAAGGCCATGTCTGTACATGCTAGGCTTGAAAACACCCGTTGTATGTGAACGTTGAGTCTGTCACACCCGATCATCACGTGGTGTCTCGAAACGACGAACTTTTTTAACGGTGCATACTTAAGGAAGAACACGTTATTATCTTGATATTAAGTGAGAGGGATCATCTTATAATGCTACCGTCGCTATCTAAGCAAAACAAGATGCATAAAAAGGATAAACATCACAGACATCACATGTAAGGACAACGTGATATGATATGGTCCTTCTTGCACTTGATCTACATCATGTGAATCATGGTATGATCTCCATCATTCCACCGGCGTGGTACCAACTACCTTGGCACCCCAATCTTGATTGTCCATCAATAATAAAACAATCATATGGATACCTTCCGGTATATCAATAATTTTCAAAAGAGATAATCTCATAATCAAATTTATTGACCATATCAATTCACATGCCCAACAAAAACTAGTTAGACGCTTCTAATTTATTTTTGCATATTTTATGTGGCTTAGGGCTTTCGAGGATAGAACCGTTCATACCTACGAACATCAACCACAACGTTGATAAAGACATTTTTAATAACCCCTTCGTAGATTAGATCTTAACTATAGTAGGAGAAACAGACACCCGCAAGGCACTTATGCAATACAAGTTGCATGTCAGTTGTGGAACAAGTCTCATGTACGTGGACATGTAAGGTTAGTCCGGGCCGCTTCATCCCACTATGCCACTAAGATCATAAAATAATCAAGGAGTTAATAACATGATCATCAACGCCCACATATACCTATGTGTTCTACCCGTACAAAACATCTATGCATAGATCCGGCTCTGATACCACTGAAGGGGACGCTGCATAGAAAACAAAAAAATTCCTACGCGAGAGACACCCGAAAGCCCAAGATATAATCTAGGAGACGAAGTGCAACGTGCAAAGAGTGGGTTAAGAAGAACACATACCCTCGAAGACACAAAGCTTTACGAGATCGAATCTCGTTGTTGGCGTAGTCGTACTCACATCGATCCGATAGAGAGAAGAAGTGCACCGCATCCGGCGGTGCCTCCGTGATCGGTCACACGTACGGTTGATGACGACCTCCGTTTCCTCGATCCAGCGGGGCGCGGAAGTAGAGGATCCCTCGGAACTCCAACAGCACGACGGCGTGGTGGTGGTGAAGAATATTATGGTCAGGGCTTCGCCAAGCCGGAGACCATGGAATGGAGCAGCGGGTGGAGGGAAAAGCTAGTGGGCAACTGTGTGAATGAAGAGGAGCCCTCACCCTCCTTTTATAGGGAGAGGGAGGCAGCCCAAGGGTGGGGTGCGGTCAGCCATGGTGGTGCCCCCACCTCTTCCCTCTTCATGTGAGTGGAAGATCCACTCACACCCACTCATGCTCCCATTATTTTCCACTTGGAAAATCCAAAGGTTTGCTTTTAATAAATAAATAAATAAAAATTATTTCTTTATTTATATGTGTTAATTCCATTAACAAACATTTGCATATAGCACCTCGAATCATTTTTGAATTCTATTAACAACCATTCGACGAAAAACCCCTTAAAACTATTTCAATTTTCCCCGAAACAATTTCGGTGCTGCCCAAAACATTCTTCGATATTCCGTATCCTCTCAAATGCGTCATCGAACCTTAAGTGTGTCACCCTACGGTTCGCGAATAAGATAGACATGATCGAGACTTGTCACATCCCAATTTTGGAATACCTGATAAAACAGTTGTTTTGCTAATTGCTTGACAATTAAACTTTGGTTGTGTTTGTTTGAGTGCAACTAAACAAACTTAAAAAGATAGCAAAGCAGTAAACTAAAAATATTCAACATATTGTTCCAATGAGCTTGGCAATATTTTATAAAGTAAATATTGATCAAAGAGTTTTCCAAAACTATCTTATGAATCCCATACTTGTTGAATATTATTCCAAGGCCCAAATTAAGAAAGAGGAAACACTAAATAAATTTCCCTAAAAGATTATCAGAAAAAGAGGCATTCTTAGATGCTTCACCAAAATCTTATCAAATGTTTTTCCAACCTTGCAAGCTTAAAAACAAAAGTATTGGAGAGCATTTACTTTCTATCCCTAGTCACATAATTTTTTTGGCAAAGCATTGATAAAGAAAAGCCAAGTGCCTTATTAAATTGAATTTCCAATATTTTCAGAAACAGGAAACTCAAACAAGTTACTATTGGAAACTTTCTTCAAATGAGCTGAAATTAATGCCAGTGCTTCCTTATATCAAATAAGGAACACACACAAGAGGAGACCAAAAATTGAATCCATTAAAGTCCTGAAAACATGGTTTTTCTCCACAGCAACATTTGGAATTTTGAACAAGTTTGTTCTACAAACTTTTTAAAAATGCCATGAATTAAATACCACATGCTCTATATCATAAATAAGGATGAAAACCAAAAGGGAACAAGTTTTTGAATAATTTAAGTTGCCAAAAACCCATGTTTTCTTGACAGCACCTTTTAGAAATTTGAACAAGTTTGTTCTATGAAGTAACTCAAAATGACTTGAATTTTCTACCACATAAGGAACACATCAAATAAGGAATGTGTGCCAAAAATTATCATTTTGGAAGCTCCTAAGTAGGTTAATAAATTCAATGTCCATTTATGTAAGAATTCAAATTTGAACAACTTTGAATTATAAAGTTTCTCCAATTGAGCCAATTTTCACATATGTTGTGTATCTTAACTAATAAGAATTTTTGGGAAAAAGGATTTCAATTTTAGACTTTGTTCTCCTTGTGAAAACAACCATTTTCAGAGAGAAAAGGACCTACTTGTAAAATTGGCAGGGACCAAAATGTAAGCTGAGTCACACACCTTCTTCTTCCTGTAGCTCCAGTAGAAGGCATGGAAGCCCATGCTTCCATAGCTTCGAGTGGAAGTCTTCTAGGTAGATAAAACCCCCATGTGCATCTCTATCTACCTCCTCTCTCTCCTCAAGCTCTCTCTCCTCTCTCTGCTCAAAGAAACCTCAAAAACCGAACCCTAGCTATTAGGCTCGCCGTCGTTGCGGCCGTTGCCGAGCTCTCCGCCGGCCGCCGTGTAGCTCGTCGCCTCCGCCTCGTCGTGGTGGTCCTCCCTGCGGAAGGAATCGTGGCGGGAGCACTCGAGGGGGCCGCGCCATCCTCGTTTCTTCCTCGAGCCCGGCGGACTCCGGCGAGGGATTCCCGTCGACTCGCGCCTCCGCCGACCTCACCGAGCCTTCCATCACGTTCATGGTGAGCAGGCGAACCTCGCCGTCCCCTTTTCCCCCTCCCTCGCCCTCGGAATCCCTTACCGCGCCGCGCTCGCGCTCGGACGTCGTGCGACGCCGTCGCCGATCGCTTTCCGGCGGATCCCAGGAAACGAAACTGCCCCCTTTTGATTCCCTGAGTCGTGGGCAACGCGTGCGTGCTTTTATTTTGTGAAACGGTGGCCGGAAACGCGAGATTCGAACTCGCCGGAGCTCTCCCCGCCGGCGAGTGACGCGCGCCGACGTCAGCCTCGCCCTTGATCCCGCGCTGAGCGAGTCAAACCCGCGGGTGGGCCTCGTGCTTGCCGCGTGGCGGCCTGGCCCGCGCGTCAGCCTCAGCGGCTAGATCCCGCTGCGGTGAGGCTGGATCTGGCCGGCCCATCTGTGGATCTGGCCCAGGACACATTTGTTTTTCCTTTTATTTTTCACAGATTGATACCTGTTTACTTTTGGCTCTAAAATGCTACCTAAAAGATTAATTTTACCAAACCAAAATTCATAGATGTAAAGAAACTAAATCTAAACCACCTCCAACTTGTAGATCTACGTTTGGATGATTATTTTGAACATGAAAAATGATTTGGCAACAGGTACCAGAAACACCAAAATGAGCACCATTTTAATTTCACAACTCAGAATGAAGTGAGGCCAATTGCATTGGAAATCCCTTGAAATTTACTAACAGAAGCAATTAACCTTGCTTCCAAATTCCAAGTATTTTTGAAATGGAATGCAATTTGGTAAAACACCAGAGAGCACTTTGGTGATTTTTATAAAATTATTAAAAATGATTTTTGATGCAAACTCAACTGGATGGTCTTGTACATGTTTAGGGCTATCCAAACCTAGAAGGGTTTAATTTTTAGAGCATCCTAGAAAATTTGGTGGACAGATCTTTAAATTGCTTGTTTGTGCCATTTTGGCATTTTTAGGTAATTAATTTGTGTGAGTTATTTTTGTGATGCAATATTGTTTTCTAGCATGTATAAGTTGTGTGAACTTGTTTTCTAAGTTTTATTTAACTATTTTAGCATGTTAGATTGTGTGGACTTGAGTTGAGAAGAAATAGGATTTTTTGTTATTAACATATGATTATTATCTAGTTAATACTTGCATAGCAAATTTTTTGAGTGTTAAATTTATGTGCAAACACTTGGATTTTTTATTGGATCCAGTACCATGTTGGTACTTATATTGTGTTGTTATCACCCCTGCTAGCTTTCATTTGAATTGGTAGAAAAGCATGAGTAGCTTTGACATGACTATGAGAATGTTATGGAAAAATTCCCTCATGTGTGGAATTTTTGTCATAAACATTTGTGGTTGTGTAGCCACATATTTTTGTGTTGTATTCATAGGACCAATAGCATTTTGTTTATATTCTTATGAGTACTTGATCCCTAGATTTTTCACTTGTGTGAAAATAATAGCATGAGTAGCATTACCTTGCTTGTGTTAGCACCCTATTATTTTCTGCTAGTATTGTTATTGCACTAGGTGCTAGTTTAGTCTTTTGTTAATTTTTATCAAGTATGACCAGAGGCATTGTGACCTCTTAATGCTTTGTTATGCTAGTGGAACACCCACTGGTGTCATTGCATTTTTGGTGGAAACATTATTTCCCCCACACTAGATGTGTTGCTTTTTCTATAGTTCTATAACTAATGAGTGCCTAGTATTTTTGCTTGGGATTTTTAGTGCTAAATGGAAATGTGAATGCTTCTGTTTGTAAGTGGTTATAATCATGTGTGGCTTGCTAGGAAAAAAATCCATCTTTGGAGTGTTGTTTGATTCCTCTAGTAATGCCCCTTTTTATTACCACTAGTATGTAGGAGTTGCCCTGCAAATTTATACCTTGTTTTATCAAATGGGATATTTTTGTTATAGCAAGTATAGATATTTTTCACTCCTATTTTTGTGAAATGGACCCTATGGTTGGATTTCAATTACTTGATTGAAATACATCCATTGATTCTTCATGTTGAGTAGTACTAGTTTCCTTAGCAGTTTTTGTATTGAATTATTTTTCCTGCCAACTTGTGTTTGGTAGATATGTGTGTATCCTTGCATGAGGACATGTTTTCATTTACCATTATGATAACATGGTTCCTTGTTTGCATTTTAGTACTTTACTTATTATGCTTGCTTGCATAGCAAACTTTTAGTAGAAACATGACTATAGGATTCCTCCTTTTAGTCATTGTTTCTATTGTTCTCACTATGAGAAATTGTGTGTTTTGTGAGGATTCTATTGCCTTGTTGCACTTGCGTAGGATCACTGATTTGTAAAGGTAACTTTTGCAAATCATGTGTCTTATTTATTCTTGATGAGAATTTAGGCTTAGCAGATTAGCTACCTTGTTCTTTTTGTGGTTTGGTTGATAGACCCATTGCCATGCTTATTGTTGTGCATGTTTTATATACTTTTAGTAGTCTCACCCTTGTGAAACTAAGTGTATTTTGGGTTTATAAATATCTTGGTATGAGAGTGGCACACCCACTGAATCCATGATATTGAGGTTGTGAGATATATTCCTCCAACCTTAAGCTGTCTTATTGAATGGCATTTCTGCCAAGTGTGTTTGTTTGATTGTTTGCCTCAATTAATAATTGAGTGATAGGTTATTATTAGTTTTCCTTGCTGTATGTATTGTTACATATGGTTGCTTGCCTTGATTGGTTCTGAATGTGTGTCCTTTATTCCTTTTTACGATGTTAGAAAACGAAGAGGAAGGAAGTGTCGTGAAGCTCAGTTCCAAGTTCCAGTCACTCCAAAACCAGGGACACAAGGAGATACCAGGCAAGCCATCCTGATGCTTGCTGATACAATACTTATCATTATCTATCATGCATGTTTTACCTCTGAAGTTTTACAAAAACTTGATTATCAAAACTATTTTTGATGTGGCTATTACTACTATACTAGTATATAGGTTACTATTATGCCAGTAGTTAAACTTGGTAATACCAAGCCCATAAGCCACCATATGGTATTTATTACCATCAAATATACTAGTCCCTAAGTGGACACCCTAAAATTGCGATTCTACAAAACAAAGGCTTTACGGAAAAACCCGGATTAAAGGCGGATCCTTGTTCTCCAAAGGAATGTGGAAGTGGTCATTTTTGAGAAAGTGGTGTTTTCAAAAATGACACATAACCTAGTCTTCGCCGGACAACCTTTACCGTACTGCCACCCTACCCCAACATGGGCAAGGGGCTTAACTTGAAGTTTGTTCTTATTAGTGTGTGCTATCTCAATCGCTATAAGGGACGTCGTACCCTCGAACCGAATGTCGTGGAGACATATAAAGTGTGGGATTAATTTTCCCTCCGGTCGCATCAGTTGAGGCATCCTGGCTTGGCGGGGATTAGCTCGGTGCCGGGGATGTGGTAAAACTCAACTGAGAGATAGGCGTATACTAGCTTGAACATAGTGGATGGTTATGATCAGATACCTGATGTTTACATACTGTTGTTACAGTCCGTGATTGTTCACGGGGGGTGTACTGGATCTGGTGGATGTGTACACCTCTGCAAAGTATAACTTTTTCGAAGAAGCCGCGTCCTCGGATATGGACAGTTGAATGGCCATGTAGCTAGCATTGTGTCAATGTTTTCAAAAAGGAGTTTTTGAAAAGGAATTTTGGAAAGGAAGTGGTGAACTTGTGAAGTTCGGAAAGGAAGTGGAAACTTATACCGTGGAGGTATCGTCGATGATGAAAAGTCAGATGATGTTATACAAAACAAAATGTTTTGCAAAGAAAACCTTTTCTACTCTAAGCAAGAATTCTGGAAACTGATTCCAAGAAGTTTTGCAAAGAGAAAATATTCTTTAACGAAGCTTTACAAAACCTCTTGTACATGTGATATCTACAAGAGAAATAAAACTATATTATTTTCTTCTGAAGTATCTTCTTCAACGAAGATACAGATTAACCTGACTGCAACTGTGGTGTCATCATATATGAACACCATTGATAGTGAACCCTATTTATAGCCTACATATTCCACCATATAAGCATATTTGCATGTTGGTAGGTGACATGATGGATGTCTTGCTGAGTACATTCAAATGTACTCATTATGGTTTCGCCCCTGGTATCTACTTGCCAGACTTTGAGAAGGAGCCTCCGAAGGATATCTATGAAGATAAGTACGGAGCTGACGGCTTTGCGAACTAGGATCGTCTCCGGGTCAGCAGCCTGTAGGTTAAGGCGTGACTTGGGCTCAACTACGTTGTGTTTTATTTGTCTTCCGCTGTGTTTGTTAAGTTGCCTGCCCTTTGTGGCAGTTGCGTTAAACTTGATCATGTGATCTTTTTGTAATACCTTTATGTATTCGTGTAATGGATGATGTATTTCTGTGTGCCAAGTGTGTATGTTGTTCACGACTGATCTTTCTGGGATCGTGAATGTATGCATACGTAGGGTTTCAGACTGCCGGTGTGGGGTCCTTACAGAGTTGGTATCAGAGCCATCCTGACCTTAGGAGACCTTAGTTAGCATGGACGTTAGATAGGAAAGAAAAGTATTTTTGAGTAAAAACCTATTTACTATCTGCATTATTTTTATCTAAGGGAATTTTAGTATATTTTCCCTCCTTCATATCTTTTCTAAAGATTCTAAATGCATATCAAGGGCGTCCTTGAACAGTGGTTCGATGGGCGGGCCTTACAGAGTTGGTATCTCTCTCGGTTACGAGTTTATTTCTTACTTGTTTGCAACTGCTCCGCTCTGTTTTTGAAACATCTCTCATTTTTGAAGTTTTCTGTCCAGAAAATAGTTGGAGTTTCAAAAACAGATTGTTGCATAAAGTTTAATCAAAACTTTACTTCTATTATCTTGTTTTCATGCAAAAACTTGTATACTTGCCGATGTCCCGAGAGACCAAAATAATTGCCTAGCTCTACAGTGATGATGGTCAGCAGTAGATATAGTTCTTCAGCCACTTCTAGGATTTTGGATCAGTCTAGTTTGGAGTAATTTAGCGATGAACCATGAGTAACCTCCCCCGACGTAGCTCCAATGGAGCCTTGCTTGTGTGTTTTGGCTTGCTTATGTGTTTCCGTAGGACTTTGTGCTATTGTGTGGTGTAGATTTTGGTTCATCTAGGCTTCTATATGTTTGTGGGGTGCTCAAAATTTGCAGATTTGTGCTTGCCCCGCTCTTGTTTTTGAATCGCCTCCTGTTAAATTTTTGCAAGCAAAAATGTTGGTATAGCATTCAAAAACAAGAATTTGTTGCTTAGACTTATACTTGTTTTCGCTTCATAATGCGACCCGTCGTGAACCACCACCATCTCCCCCACAATTAATGAAAGCACCGTTGTGCCTAATAATAAAGGACCATCAAGCCACACGAGCTGATAGCGTTGCTACCAGTGATGCACTCCAACAGATAATGCTCCAACAACGACAACCTTTAAAGAAGAAAAGGCGTGAATGCACTAACCACTACTGACCAAAACCTCTGTGTTTGTCTGTTTGCAAAAGAAGTCTTCACATGCCATGATGCGCAACCCCCTCGGAAGCAAATCAAAAGAGCACAATTCAATATTCGACGTATGACACTAGTCGTATCTTGTCGGACAAACATGATTAATTAGAAAGCTAACAAGACTAACATGCTTTGCCAAATCTTAGGTTGACACCTAACCAAAGCATGTGAACTACTGACAACTCTTTCTAAACCAAAGAATTAAGTGACTTAGGACACCTTTTAATCTAGTTGGTAAAAAGGAGAAGTCACGAGAAAACAAAATGATGACCTATTCGTTTACTAGTCAATAAGATATCGGGTGTATCTACTTTGGAAACCAAATCTTAGTAGACATTGTAAGTACTATGAAATTCGGGGTTTAGAAATTAAGTGAACGATGGAATGATTATGATAGATCTAGGAAACAACAGTTTTCCTATTTTTGTTTCTTTGTGTGCTCTTGATTGAAATGAATTTGTGTCTTATTCAATCTTGCTTCCTAACTTATATGGAGTTGTTAGGACTTGTTATTATGTTGTTTTCTTACAATAAATCTACCCGAGAAAGTGTGTGCATGATTGGAAACTCGAACAAAAATGAAATAGCTTTTGTTACCTTCTAGTTTATTATTTGGAAGTATTGTGAGAGCTAGATCTGTGTATACTTTCTTAGTAGATTTTGTGCTATGTTTTCTTTGAGTCCAGTACCATTTAGGTACTGTTATTTTGATGCTTGTACCTATGTTAGCTTGCATGTCTATTAATAGTAAAGCATGTGTAAGCATTGCTATCAATATGCACTAGTATTGTTTCACTAGATTAAATAACCTTATATTTTTATCTTGTATGCAAAGTTTTTCATGAGTAACCAGAGGCTTAGTACCTATTTTTCCTTGGTATTAGTAGGACATAGCCCACTGGTCCCATTGCATTTTGGCTTGAGGATGAAAATCCCCAACCATACACATGTGTGAAAATAGCATGTTTCACTAGGTGATTGATTTCTATTTCCCACCATGGAAAATATAATTGTTTCTTTTCACTTATGCAAGTCAGAAGTTTATTTCTTATTAGTAAATACTAATAGGTTTAGGTGTGATACTTTTGTTAGCATAATATTCCTTAGGGGTATCATGTTAAGAAATGTTTCACTATCATGTGCTAAAATTTAATTATTCGCAAATAAAATAAATTCCTCTTGATTGGTAGATTGTTTGTGAATAATTTTAAATTGAGTGTATGGATTTTTGAAAAGGTTTAGATAACTTTTCATTAATTGCATAGCTACTGGTTGTGCGAGTTATACCTTGCTTGTTTGCTAGTAATTGTTTAAAAAACAGAAATTGCTAGAAGAAATTTCTGCATGTTTAATAGTAGTATCATGGGATTGTTTTGATGTTTGTGCTTACTAACATGAGTAAGTTTTGTGTACTGTTATTAGGTACACTTATATTCATGACTTGC
The DNA here is from genome assembly GCA_028641055.1 of Alopecurus myosuroides. NCBI lineage: Eukaryota > Viridiplantae > Streptophyta > Magnoliopsida > Poales > Poaceae > Alopecurus > Alopecurus myosuroides. The sequence continues at coordinate 288,662,672 of CM054058.1, forward strand.
TTGTTTAAGTTTAAACATCATGATAGCATTGTTTGCTTCTCTAGGGCGAAACTAGTTTCACCACTAGAAAATGGTGATTTTTGCTCTAGTATTACCCTCTCTTTATTTTATGAGTATATGTGTTGATATAGCATGTTTAGGAAGTTATTGCTTCTGTTATCATGCCATGAATTATTTAGTTGCATGTTCTATGGTTATAGGATATGATTATCTCTTATAGCATGCTGGTGTAGATTTTTCATACTAGTGGGTTATTTGTGCAGTCCTGTTTTTTTTATGCCTGTGAAATAGGAGTATTATCTTGTGTGAAGATGATGTTTTAGAGAATCTTTATGATTGAATCCATTAGTTTTTAGCTACTAGTTGTTTTCTAATTGTTCATGATTGATGGATTCCAAAACCTCTAATAAACAATAACCTAGTGAATAAATAGTCTATTCATCTGTGGTGTTGTTTGCTTGCTTATTGGATGTTGTTTAAATGTTTTACCTTAGCATGAATTTATACTTGTGTTATGGTTGTGCTTAAGAGTATCTTATGAAAACAAAACATCCAACTAAAATCATGAACATATTAAATGATAGTTTCTTGTGGTGAGTAATATCCACTGCCATGGGTATTGTTCTGTCTGTTTGTTGTTACCTTAGCAACCTAACCTTTGCACCCACAAGCTATATTTTTAGCTTATTTTATACCTTGTTATGAGAGTGGTATACCACCCTATATGTGGTATGTAATATGTGGGATATAGCTAAGAACTCATGAAATAATTGACGGTACATTTCCAAGAAATTCTGCACTAACCTTAATTTTTGTTCAAACTAGGAAACAAACGTTTTGGACTTAAAACAGTACTGGTGTACTTTTTAAAAAGAATTTGCTAATTTAGGGAAGTAGCCCACCTCCCAAGAAAAGTCAAAGGGGGGAAGCACCTGCACTTCAACACTAACATTGTGTTTGTTGGCCCTCCCTTAGTCCTCGCTTGCGAATCTCGGGGACGAGATTCTTTTTAAGGGGGGAAGACCTGTCACATCCCAATTTTGGAATACCTGATAACACAGTTGTTTTGCTAATTGCTTGACAATTAAACTTTGGTTGTGTTTGTTTGAGTGCAACTAAACAAACTTAAAAAGATAGCAAAGCAGTAAACTAAAAATATTCAACATATTGTTCCAATGAGCTTGGCAATATTTTATAAAGTAAATATTGATCAAAGAGTTTTCCAAAACTATCTTATGAATCCCATACTTGTTGAATATTATTCCAAGGCCCAAATTAAGAAAGAGGAAACACTAAATAAATTTCCCTAAAAGATTATCAGAAAAAGAGGCATTCTTAGATGCTTCACCAAAATCTTATCAAATGTTTTTCCAACCTTGCAAGCTTAAAAACAAAAGTATTGGAGAGCATTTACTTTCTATCCCTAGTCACATAATTTTTTTGGCAAAGCATTGATAAAGAAAAGCCAAGTGCCTTATTAAATTGAATTTCCAATATTTTCAGAAACAGGAAACTCAAACAAGTTACTATTGGAAACTTTCTTAAAATGAGTTGAAATTAATACCAGTGCTTCCTTATATCAAATAAGGAACAGACACAAGAGGAGACCAAAAATTGAATCCATTAAAGTCCTGAAAACATGGTTTTTCTCCACAGCAACATTTGGAATTTTGAACAAGTTTGTTCTACAAACTTTTTTAAAATTCCATGAATTAAATACCACATGCTCTATATCATAAATAAGGATGAAAACCAAAAGGGAACAAGTTTTTGAATAATTTAAGTTGCCAAAAACCCATGTTTTCTTGACAGCTCCTTTTAGAAATTTGAACAAGTTTGTTCTATGAAGTAACTCAAAATGACTTGAATTTTCTACCACATAAGGAACACATCAAATAAGGAATGTGTGCCAAAAATTATCATTTTTGGAACCTCCTAAGTAGGTTAATAAATTCAATGTCCATTTATGTAAGAATACAAATTTGAACAACTTTGAATTATAAAGTTTCTCCAATTGAGCCAATTTTCACATATGTTGTGTATCTTAACTAATAATAATTTTTGGGCAAAAGGATTTCAATTTTAGACTTTGTTCTCCTTGTGAAAACAACCATTTTCAGAGAGAAAAGGACCTACTTGTAAAATTGGCAGGGACCAAAATGTAAGCTGAGTCACACACCTTCTTCTTCCTGTAGCTCCAGTAGAAGGCATGGAAGCCCATGCTTCCATAGCTTCGAGTGGAAGTCTTCTAGGTAGATAAAACCCCCATGTGCATCTCTATCTACCTCCTCTCTCTCCTCAAGCTCTCTCTCCTCTCTCTGCTCAAAGAAACCTCAAAAACCGAACCCTAGCTATTAGGCTCGCCGTCGTTGCGGCCGTTGCCGAGCTCTCCGCCGGCCGCCGTGTAGCTCGTCGCCTCCGCCTCGTCGTGGTGGTCCTCCCTGCGGAAGGAATCGTGGCGGGAGCACTCGAGGGGCCCGCGCCATCCTCGTTTCTTCCTCGAGCCCGGCGGACTCCGGCGAGGGATTCCCGTCGACCCGCGCCTCCGCCGACCTCACCGAGCCTTCCATCACGTTCATGGTGAGCAGGCGAACCTCGCCGTCCCCTTTTCCCCCTCCCTCGCCCTCGGAATCCCTTACCGCGCCGCGCTCGCGCTCGGACGTCGTGCGCCGCCGTCGCCGATCGCTTTCCGGCGGATCCCAGGAAACGAAACTGACCCCTTTTGATTCCCTGAGTCGTGGGCAACGCGTGCGTGCTTTTATTTTGTGAAACGGTGGCCGGAAACGCGAGATTCGAACTCGCCGGAGCTCTCCCCGCCGGCGAGTGACGCGCGCCGACGTCAGCCTCGCCCTTGACCCCGCGCTGAGCGAGTCAAACCCGCGGGTGGGCCTCGTGCTTGCCGCGTGGCGGCCTGGCCCGCGCGTCAGCCTCAGCGGCTAGATCCCGCTGCAGTGAGGCTGGATCTGGCCGGCCCATCTGTGGATCTGGCCCAGGACACATTTGTTTTTCCTTTTATTTTTCACAGATTGATACCTGTTTACTTTTGGCTCTAAAATGCTACCTAAAAGATGAATTTTACCAAACCAAAATTCACAGATGTAAAGCAACTAAATCTAAACCACCTACAACTTGTAGATCTACATTTGGATGATTATTTTGAACATGAAAAATGATTTGGCAACAGGTACCAGAAACACCAAAATGAGCACCATTTTAATTTCACAACTCAGAATGAAGTGAGGCCAATTGCATTGGAAATCCCTTGAAATTTACTAACAGAAGCAATTAACCTTTGTTCCAAATTCCAGGTATTTTTGAAATGGAATGCAATTTGGTAAAACACCAGAGAGCACTTTGGTGATTTTTATAAAACTATTAAAAATGATTTTTGATGCAAACTCAACTGGATGGTCTTGTAAATGTTTAGGGATATCCAAACCTAGAAGGGTTTAATTTTTAGAGCATCCTAGAAAATTTGGTGGACAGATCTTTAAATTGCTTGTTTCTGCCATTTTGGCATTTTTAGGTAATTAATTTGTGTGAGTTATTTTTGTGATGCAATATTGTTTTCTAGCATGTATAAGTTGTGTGAACTTGTTTTCTAAGTGTTATTTAACTATTTTAGCATGTTAGATTGTGTGGACTTGAGTTGAGAAGAAATAGGATTTTTTGTTATTAACATATGATTATTATCTAGTTAATACTTGCATAGCAAATTTTTGAGTGTTAAATTTATGTGCAAGCACTTGGATTTTTGATTGGATCCAGTACCATGTTGGTACTTATATTGTGTTGTTATCACCCCTGATAGCTTTCATTTGAATTGGTAGACCTCGGAGGCGGCGTCCCCCGCCTCTGTCGCGTGGCCGCCGGCCGTGGTTCCCCTCCGCCTCAACGCCACCGAGTACAATGACATCAGCATCGACACCGGCTCCGTCTTCCAGCTTCCCACAAGCCAAGGCAATCAGCTCGACATCGAGGCCTCCTTCCGCCTCGATGCTTCTGCCGTGGCCACCATCAATGAGGCCGACATCGGCTACAACTGCAGTAGCAGTGGTGGTGCTGCCACCCGTGGTGCACTTGGCCCCTTCGGCCTGGAGATGGCAGCAGCGGCGAGCAGACGGCAGTGTACTTCTACGCGTCTAGGGGCCTTGATGGGGGCCTCCGAACCAGCTTCTGTAACGATGAGTCGCGTTCGTCGCATGCTAGGGATGTGACGAAGCGGGTGGTCGGCAGCATGGTGCCCGTGCTCGATGAAAAGACCCGGACGAACCTCCTGCTCCGTCCCGCCATGGCCGTGGCTCTCGCCAGCTACCGTCGCCCGCGACCGTCCTCCCCTTGCCATGAACAGCCAGTGGCATGTCGCCGTCCTCGTGGAGCCTCGGCGCGACCACACCTCGTTCCTCTGTCGTCGTCCTGGGCGACCAACGCGGGCAGAGCACCGGCGGCGTCTCCTGCCGCCTCCTATGGCCGCCGTACATCACCTCGTCGCCATGATCTTCTTCGACAAGAACGTGCCGTGAACGACTACCGCCGCCCCACATGTACCTCGTCGACAAGATCCGCCACGACGCCATGACCGACGCCGGCCGTGGGAATGTGTTTGACTCGAAGGTCGAACATCGACCATCGCCAAGATCTTCGAAACGAGAACGAATACTGCCGACCTACAAGTACCCCGTCGCCGATGCGCCAAGATCTTCGCCATGTCCGCTTTGCGTTGGCCGCCTTCGTGCGCGTCCATGACTTTCTCATCGTCCGGAGATGCGGCACGATCACCTCCGACCCCGAAGACGATGCGGTAGCGGCTCGCCCACGACTGCTACGACTACATCGACTTCGGACGTTGAACGACTACTTCGACGACGATGATCGTGTGGTTTGAGAACGACTACTTCCCCTACTTCCTCGACGTCGACTACTTCCTCTACGGACGCCTACTTCCTCCACGTTCCGAAGTTTCCGGCGTTAACTCCGAAGACCCTCTTTCCAACGTGCGAACCGAAAACCCCAACCCTATACCTATCTGCCTATTTTCTAAATGTCATCTATATCGTGCATATTAAATCATTCATCTTGTTGCATTGCATTTTTTTTTTGGGGGCGGGTAATAGTAATGTCACCTAATAATTAAATATGGAATGAGTTGGGATAACTAAATATTGTCCCGGCTCTATTTAAATTGTGTAACTCATCTATATTCGTGTCTCCCCATGTTAAACAACATTTAATATTGATGGATAGATAAATAACTCGAACCTCCTAAATTAGATGTTGGGCTTCCAGCTCAATTTAAATTGATTTAATTGCATAAATCATAACTAATTCATTTTAACTCCAAATTTGAAAAGTAAAATATGTTTTCCAATCAAAATTCTCTAAACTTTGCAAATATAAACTTTGTTTTCTGTTTTGAATAATTTAATTTGCTGAAAACAACTATTTCTTAATTAATGCATTTAAAATTGTCAAATTAATAACTTGCTCATCTAAAATCTAAATTCAACAAATGGAATATGTATTCCATCTAAAATTTTGTGTTCTTTCCAAATATGAATTTTTTTTATCTGTTTTGAACAATTAAAATGGGTGAAAACAATAAATGTTTGTGTAACTCACTTAAGAAGCCAAATTTCACAACTTAATAAATAAATTTCCAAACTTGGTAAACCCCTTTTCAAATTGAAGCTATTGTTGTTTTCTTATTGTTTTCATCATCCATGCATCATTCTAATCAACTTTCACATGATGGTTATTTGTAGATCATTTAATTCAACATTAATTCATGGGCTTTTCCATATGCAATCCAAATTGCATATGGGCCCATTTAAATATGTTTACCGTGTCAACTAGTTTAACTTTGATGCATACTTAAACTTGTCATGCATCAATGTCTTGTTCATGCTGGATCTTTTGCCGTAGTAGTAATTGTTGCATCCGGTGTTTGTTCGAGGTTCGTTGCTTCTTCGCGGATAGGACGTTGAGATGATGTGAGCAACGACAAGTTCTGCGGATGTACCTCTACTTGCTGGATTCCAGGCAAGTATACTCACTTGCTGCCAAATGGCTGCCTTTCATCACTTGTTACCGATTCTTTCCGTTGTTCTTATGCTAGCCCTATGATTCGATGCTTGTGTCTCGATTCTATCATATGTTTACCTTGCAGCCATGATATAGCCTTCCTTCCACTTCCTATTACCTGTTGTTTGTTTACCTTGTTGGCCCTCGTGTCGTAGTTGCATGCTTAGTGTTGTTTGCGCTCAAGTCTTGTTGTTCGTCTTATCACCTGTTTAGTTTGATAGTTGGGTTTCAATTCAATCAACAACATGTTAATGTTTTGGGTAATAATAATTTGATGATAAGGCACCGACAGGAGGCCCGGCGTGGTTTTGAGGCCTGCTAGTGTCGACCCTAATTAGGAAAAGGGTCTTGTCTATTGATCCATGATGAGCGTACTAACCGCATGTGGGAAGCGAGTATGGGCGCCCCCGGCAATTCTGATTCGATTCGCATCTCGTCCAAATCGCCTCATTTAGTTCGGGTTTTCCATTTGCCGCATGCATATGCAGGTGCGAACGCTTGGCGCCAGGGTGGAACTTTTGTAGTCGGCATTTAGGGAGACACGTTCTTAGAGTGCTATGAGGGTCCCCTTTTCTTCGTGGGGCTTGATTAGCCGTGCGCTCAATTGCACGGGGTTCTTTGGGCTTGATGCGAAGAAGAGTTAGGTTGTGTTGAGTACCTCGCTTGGTGGGTTTGATCCCCGTCTGGCGGGATATTCTTACGTGTACGGCCAAATTGGTGCATCCCTGCAGGGTTAAATCTTCTCGAGAAGCCGTGTTGTCCGCGGTTATGGATGACTTGGTGAAAGTGCTGGCTAACAAGTACTCAGACAACTTACACCTAACGATAATAACTTGACTAGTAACATAGATTACCTCCACCATAAGAATGATGTCACCTTAATCAACCGCGTGAGTTTCCTTGGGTTGCTTCCTTAGTAGGGGGTAACATTGGATGGGTACTGTTTGGTGAGTAGTTGTAGTTGGTTCTGATACGCTATCTTATCCCTTTCTTTCAGCCGGATGTTGTAGCGTGTCTCTGTAGTTAGTTAGTGCAGCCCGCTGCCGCTTCTTTGCAATAATCCCTTCCTTTCCGTTGTATCCAAAGTATTTGTATCTGGTGATGATTGGTTACGCTGGTATCTTGTGAGTATGGGTTATCCACTTGCCAGTACTTAACCGTACTGACCCACGAATCCCTTTCATGGCTGCATATTCCATATTGCAGTCAACAGGTTTGAAGTCCGACGACGTTAGCTTGGGAATCCCTCCGGCTTGGCCTGGTCAGGGATTGGACGCCATCGGTTATCTTCAGGACTCTTAGTCCAATTTGTATCTTGTCCGTAGTCGGACACTATGTTGTTTCTTCCGCTGTTATTTGGATCTTTGTATTGTATCAGTTGTATCCTTGACTCGTTTGACTCGTCTTGTACATATCTTTTCTGTTGTTGTTGCGGAATATTCGTGAACTGTTGTAATGTTATCACAAGTGACAACCTGGAATCGGTTATTATGTGGATTCTGACGGGAATGCTGAAATTTGCATAGTGCCCGATCTCGGGGCGTCACACTTACGGTCCGTGTTGCGAACGTATCGACATCGTGCAGTGAAAGCAGGGCGACTTGAGATGAGCCAGCGCTCCCAGGATCAAAGGACGGCACCGGATGTTGTTGAGCAACCACACGGCGGACCAACCGCGGCAACGGAGGCGGCGCCGATGTGATTCCGGGGAAGACGGTCTGCTTCGCGAGAGATGTGGACGTGTGGATGGCCGCGTTGCGGTTGATGATAAGGCGGATTCCAGATTATTTTTATTCTTGTTTAGGGATGAAAGTGAAAAAGCACCAGCGAGGTCCACAACTCAGTGGCACATTCACCAGCGAGGCCCACAACGCAGGGGCACATAATTGGCAGATAGGCTCAGAATCCTTGCTCGCCACCAGGCTTAAATCTATAGTTAATAGTTAAGTTAATAATTAATTAATTAAGTTAATTTAGTTATTGTAGGCTGTAGCACACACATAGAAAAAATTCAGACTTTCCCTTCACCGAGCACACAGACAGACACAAAAATTCAATTAAAATCGATTCAAACTACTCCCTCCGTCTCAAAATAATTGTCATTGACAAAATCAACATAGAATTCAACGGTCTCAGGAATTTATGCTAATCCACCGAGCACACAAACAAACAGAAAATCCACTCAAGAACAGGGCAAGTAATCAGACCATAAATAACGGGCTAATATCAGGAATTGACGCTACTAAAACATTGTTCCCGTAGCACTGACATGATTCCCAAAGATTTTTACAACTTGAACTCCCTAAATCAAACCCGATTAGACGTCCAAGAATCTATACCAAAACCCACGGCAAACAACATGATTCAGCGGTCAGTGGAGAGAAATTTTTTCCATACCGTAGGCCGGAGGATCTTCGTTGTGCTCCCGGTAGTGCACATCTGGCGATTCTACCCGGAAACGCCCGAGACAACGACCGCTTCTTCGCGAGGAAGGAGCGAAAAGGTAAGGGCCTTTATGTAAATGGCAGAATCATTAGCCCTATTATGCAGTGCGGAAGGACTCCACTGCGTTTTTGTAAAAGTGGAAGGACTCATTTGCAAATGCTTCGTCCAACACAGCCACGGTTCAGACTAATCAGGACTAACCAATCTCCTCTCATGACAACTTTAGGTACTAACTATCACACATGGCCGCAACGGGAAAAATATTACTCCCTCCGTCCTAAATTATTTGTCATAGATTTGTTAAAATATGGATGTATCTAGATATATTTTAGTGTATAGATTTATTCATATTTTGTCAAATCCATGACATTTAATTTGGGACGGAGAGAGTACGACACAGGAAAAAAAACACTTACTCTTGTAGTTTTATATATTCTTTTCTAATTGCACCTATTTCGGCTACTGGTCGCAAGATTAGAGCCGAGGGGACATGACAAGAGGAAAGAGAGGCTTTCCTCAAACCATCACCAGGCCTTGACAACCTTTGTCTAGCAACGCAATGAGCCGCTCTAGCCCCTCATCAAACAACATCGAGATGTGCCTTGTGATGCATTCGTTGATGGTGGTTTTTTTTTACGGAACCTTAGGGCATCTCCAGCCGTCCCCTCCAGAGCCCCCCAAGCGGCGTTTTTCGCCGTTTTTTGCGCCGTTTCGCAATAGTCGCCCCCTAGGATCCGATTTAGCGCCACTTTTCGCCGTTTTTTGCGCCGTTTCGCGCCGCCGAACCCAGGCCAAACTCAACGCGCTGGGTTCGGCTTGGGGGGGGGCTAAATGCGTGCGTGTGCCACAACTGTCGGCGACGGAAGACGATTTCCCTCCCTTTTTCGGCGTTTCCCTCGACTTTCCCCCCTCATGTACCTCTCCCCCACTCCATTCCCTCCATTTGCCACCCAACCCGAGATCCAGACGCCATGGATCCCGCCCGATTCACAGGACCTCGCGCCGCCGCTGCCGCCGTATCCATTCATGCGACCTCTGATCTCGGCAAGAAACCGCGCAAGCCGAGAGCGCCGAAGGAGAAGCCGCCCGGCATGACCAACAAGGAGTGGATCGCCGAGAGAGCGCGCCTGGCAACGGCCAACGTCAAGCGCCGGGGGAGGGAGGCGGCGCAGCGGCAGAGGCAGTTGATGGCGCAACTGCAGGCGTAGGAGAAGGCCGCCGCCGAGGAAGAGGAGTTGGAGGATGAGGAGGAGGATGAGGCCGCGCTGGACGAGCCGCCTACTCTGGTCGCAGCCACAGCGCCGCTCGTCAAGCGGAAGACCGGCTTCAGCCCCATCTTTGCCGGATGGAAGAACTCGCCGTCGCCGTCGCCACGACCGTCACAGCACCCGACACTTGCGTGGTTCGTCGAAGGCGACCCCCTCGGCGGTTTCAACCCCAACCTCACCTTCCCCTACCACCCGCCGATCATGTATGGTGCCTCGCCGGGCTACGCAGCTGCCCCGTCCCACCGCCGTGCGATCATGGCCGGACTGCAGGCCCAGGACAGCAGCTACATGGAGGAGATCATCGTGGCCGGCTCGTTGGCAGCGGCGGCGAGCCCTGGCTTCCTCGAGCAGAGCGGGGAGTTCTTCATGCAGGGAGGTGGTGACTACGGCGAAGGGTGCTCTGCCGGCACGCAGGCGACGGAGGTGCAGGGCGACGACGACGAGGTAGACGAGACACCGGTAGCTCCAGAGGGGCCAGATCCCGCCGGCGAAGGCCGAAAGCGCCATGGTCCTGGCCGTCCCCGCAAGGAACCCAAGGCACCCCGGCCCCCGTCGAGCCTCGCATCAAGTGGGCGAACAGTGAGGACGTCCTCCTCGCCAAGGCGTGGAAGACGATCAGCATGGACCCGATCGTCGGCGCCAACCAGCACGTCGACAACTACTGGAAGCGGGTGAAGACTGCGTTCGACGAGCGCCGGATGATCGACCCCTACTTCGCCTCACGCGTCACCGACCGCGGCCAGAAAGCCATGGCGAACCATTGGGCGAACATCCAGGCGTCCTGCAACAAGTGGCACGACATCTAGGGCGAGATCTCGATGAGGCCGCAGAGCGGCGCCAACCGCGAGATGGAGATCGTCCGGATGCTCGAGGCGTACACGAACGACGAGGGCTCCGACTTCAAGTTCCTCCACGTCTTCGTCGTCATCGAGGGGTGCAAGAAGTGGTCGGAGGTGCGGCGGTCGATCGGCAAGTGCAAGAAGTACGTTCCCGACGCGATGGCTGTGTGTGCGTCCGAAGGGCGTCCGCCGATGGGCCACAAGAAAGCCAGGTTGGCAAGGGACGGCGCGCCGGCAGCGGCAAAGCTCTAGGCGTCCATCGAGACCTGCATCGTCGACGCCCAGGCCCAGGCCGGCAAGAGGGAGGAGGTCGCCAAACAGAGATGGGCGGCGCTAATGGCCAACTCGCAGGTGAAGATCGACCTCCTCAGGACTGGCACCGCGGCGAAGAAGAGGAACAACGACCTCGCCTTCCTCACGGGGGGCGACCCGGCCGCGATGACCCCCTGAGGTGAGAGCTTGGTGCCTGGCGCAGTGCACCCTCATCCTGAGCGACATCAGCACGGCCCCGGCCCCGACTACGTCGTCTGGTGGCACCAGCTACACCACCGCGCCGACGAGCACGCACGTCGACCTGGAGGATGCCGCGCCCGTCGTCGACAAGCATGCCGAGCCCGTCGTCGATCTGGAAGATGAAGCGCCCGCCGTCGACAAGGATGCCGCGCCCGCCGTCGACCTGGAGGATGCATCGCCCGTCATCGACCTGGACGATGCTGTGCCGAGCTCGCCGCCTGCTCCGACACCGGCCGACGCGTCTGCCTGATCGCCTACGTTTGCCCACGCCGCGCACGCCCGTCTGTGATTCGATCTAAACTATTTGATCGCCCACCTGTGGCGTTTTTTGTAATATGATTGCCCAAACTATGGATGCCGTGATCGCCGAACTCGGGTTCTATTTTTTGGGGCGGGAAGAGGAAGTTTCAAATGATATCGCCGTTCTCTTTTGTGGGTCGCCGAACGGCTGGTAAAATCGCCCCCCTCCCCCAGGTTTTGGTGCGGGGCGGCGTTATCGCTAAAAAGTGCCGAACTGAAACCTGGGGGGCCGAACGGCTGGAGATGCCCTTATCAGAGAGCGGGGAGCTCCCGCGTTGACTTTAAGAAGAAGAAGAATCGGTCCAATTAATAGGGAAATCGAACCCAAATTGATGGTGGTTTCTGTCGGTTAATTTATTAGTAAAGCAGAAAAACTAATTTTATCTGGTTTGCACCGGTGCTTTGATCGCATTTGATGATTTCATCACCGGGCATTCCATCACACTTCACATGCACTCTAGTCTGAGACTGCTATACATAGCTCCCTAGTAATTATTTTTTTGGTAAGATCTCCATGATTCAGCTTCAACCACCAATATTTTGATTGAATATATTTTATAAACTGTGGTGAAACTATATAATATGAAAATCGCGTTGAAGCAAAAAACTTCGAATGCGACTTTATTCTTAATATTTTTATAGGCATATTAGTAGGTTAAATTTGGAAGCTTTTGTCTTCAGAATGATAGCTTTTGGCGAGGTCTTAAAATTTATTTAATAGTTTGATGGTGTACACTAAGTAGGAGGGAGCCTAGGAGGTCCTTAGCTATTTTTGTCAAAACTGACTATATTTACAGTGTATATGTTTTCGGCCTCATTTTAATTCAGCAATACTCTCATGAGGCAAGGACTGTGTTTCAAATAATATATCCTTGTAGTAAAATCCTAATGTAACAACTTTTTTTTTTAGATACTAGGCCTAATGGCCCTGCCTTAAATTAATAAAGCACAAGATTCAGCGAATGTAACAACTGAGTGCATAGAAGCTTTGATCCCTAGGATATGAATAAAATACTTTGTTTTGATAGAAAGGCCGTGTATTAACTAAAAAAGGGGTCTTGGTTACGATCAATTCGTTAGGTGCACCTCTTCGGCATGTTACAATCGACGAGTGCATCACAATAAGGCATTAATTCGTCAGGTTATAATCAATCCGTTACTCGGCTATAGGCCGGAACTGAGCCGCCCGTACTGCCGACCTGAGCTAGTGCATGAGCTAGAGTTATCCTTCCTGTTGATTTTTGCCAGCAAGTGAGGAAGACCAACTGGTCGAGTTCGCTGATGTCAACCACCATTAATCTTTTTTCCCTTGCAATTGAAAAAAAATCTTCACAACATAACAATAATCAGGTACAATGATCAGCAGATTTTCAGAGAACTTCAAGCCCACCCTAAAACGCTCCAGAAGTGCAACACTTGTCCTAATTGTGCACTTGGCAGATACAATGGGCTCACCCAGATTGTTCCTAGAAGCCGATGATGCCCAAACTTTGAGTGCAACTTGCATCCACATTCACTTTGTCCCAACCCAGTTCTGGTTTTTGTCTAGCCTTTACGTGTTACTCTCCGCACAACAGGTTCAAAAAGAGCAGCTACTGCCTATCGCTGGATGAGCGACGTTATGACCGTTGGGAGCGTCACTGAGGCGATTCCAGAGGCGATTCAGATCTCGACCCCGAACAAATCGTCTCCGATCGCTGCTGATTGCGATCATGGTGATCTCGAGGAAGGGAGATCGCTGTCTCTCCATCTCGGGGCTCTGGGGGCGATTTGCGCAGGGTCGGAGGGAGGTTCTGGGCCCTTCAGGCTCTGGATCCGGATTCAGATTCAGAGGAATGTGAGAAGGAAACGCAGGTATGCTCTGATTATTTTGTTGAATGCCTAACGCCAGATCAGGTTGTGGTCTCCTTGTTAGCTGACAGGAGCAGGATGAACAAGAGGATGGAGAAACGGCGGGCGCAAAGGCGATGCGCCATCGACTGCATTTCTATGATCTCGCCGGTGAGGCCAACTCCTTTGAGAACAATTCCAAGTAAGCATCTCAAACTACCCCCATTCCCACCTTCATCTTTCCCGCTGGTGGAAATCCCCTTCCCTTGGGTGGAAGTTCGCCGGAGGCGAAGCTCGGCTGCGAGCGTTGGTTCAAACGATGCAGATCTCGGTTTCGGTAGCGAATTTTCTGCTGGGCCAGGTTTGCGCAAAGGCCCAGCCTGCATGGGCCATGCAAGGATCGTGTCCTCACATGCCAAGGTACCCTTACAAAATCGACTGCGTAAGCTGCTAGGGTTCTCTTGGAGGCGTTGTGATCGATCTTTTTCGACCATGGCGAATAGAGGCGGCGGCCGTGTTGGTGGTGATCTTGCCGTCGCGGGTCGTGGAGGTGCTCAGCCAAGGATGGAGGTGGGCGAGGCGAGTGGTGCGGCTGGCCAACCTGTTGGACAGCAACAGATCAGGCTGCCGATCGGTGGACAAGGGGTGGCTGCAGCTGCGGCTAATCAGCAAGGACAAGGCTTTGCTGCAGGTGTTGTCAATCAGCAAGGTGTGTTCGCGTTCAATGCTGGGAGAGGGAACAATTATTATCGCGGGAATCATCATCGAGGCGGATATAGGGGCCGGCAGCGGTATGAGATGCAGGGTAGGGGTCCGTATGGGCGCGCGCGTGGCGGCTACCAGGGACCACGGCAATACCCGAGACAAGTTCCACGCTATGTGCCTGTGGTAGCTGCGCAAGCTGCAGCAAATGCTCCACTGGGAGTACAACATCAAGTTCCAGTGCAGCAGAATAATGGGGCTAACACGGTGGCGTTGGCTCAAGCAACTGCGAACAATGGTGGTGAGACAGGAGCCAGTGGTAGTGGGCAGCAGCACGTGGTGCAGCGAGTTACAGCACATCAAGTTGCGGTGGCCGTAGCTGCAGCGGCTCCCAAGAAGAATAAGGTGGATAGGATGAAATGCTTCAGATGTGGGGTTGCAGGACATTTGTTGAATGACTGCCCCGCGCCTATTTGTGAGATTTGTCAGTCAGTGGAGCATGTTACCAATAATTGCTCACTCCTCTTAGCACCAAAGCCCCATCCGATAATGTATGGATATGCTCATGATGAACTCACTTTTTTTGGATTGCCCTTGTCAGAACATTATAGGCCCAAGGTGGTGAATGTGAAAATGGCATCAATTGTGGTGTCCAAGGGGGAGATGTCTATCCCTCAAATTATCACTCAATTACAGAGGCTAGTACCAACTGAGAATTTTATTTGGAGGGTCTCACAAGAGGGGCAGAATGTTTTTAAGGTCCAATTTCCATCTAAAGCTGAGCTTGATCGCCTTAAAGTTTTTGGTGCTTTCCGTGTGCCTAGGAGTAATTGTGAGATGCTATTTGATGCTTGGACTCATAAGATTGAGCCCATTGATACGTTACCAGAATATTGGGTGCGTGTCTCCGGTATACCAGAAGATAGAATGGGAGATTTTTTAGCCCTTTGGTCTGTGGGTTTTATGCTTGGTAAAACCTCAAAGGTGGATATGGTGTACACAAGGCAGCATGGGGTTCTTCGTATTCGTGTGGGGTGTCTAGACTACACGAAGATACCACAAACATATCCTATGTTCATTCACGATGGTATTTATGAACTCACTTTTGAAGTGGAGGGAGAGGATACTTTGGTCGAGGAGGACGTGGAGATGACCGATCCTACTGTTGACAAGGATGATGATGATGGTATTCTAGATGATTTCACGGATGCGTTGGCCAATGCCTCTATTGGTAATGCGGCTGCTAATGGTGCCCAAAATGATGAGTCTATGATGGATACACAGAACACTAATTCCAATGGCCCTAGTGGTAATTCTGCAAAGAAGACTAGTGTGGCGTTCTCGCCTTTGGTAATGAGTTCCATACAGCGTGCTCGTGATGAACTCGGGGCAAGATTCACTTCAGATGTTGGTGCTGTACCAACGACGGACCAACTTGAGCACGATGTTGTGCACGCTGGCACCGCATCGAGGGCGAGGTCTGCTTCGACGACTGTACCCAGCTCCACGATGATACAGCCAGATGCTGGTTTGGCGGGTGTGATCAGTGCTTCACTGCCCGCATCAGCCTCTGCCGTGCGGCAGCAAAAGAAGCCAGTTTCGATGTCGTGGAGCCCGGCGGCAGAGGTTTCTGCCGCTGCCGTAGGCGCGATTCCCTCCAATTCTCTGCCCTCGCTGCCGGCTCCTAGTTTTCTGCCGTCGCTGCCTGCTGTGGCTTCGACTCGGTTGGACAGCGAGGAGGGGACACCGGAGAACAACAGGGGCACGGCTACGGACAGACATCGACTGGGCATGCATGGTGGCTCAGGTTCGGAGGCAATATTGATGCGTGCACCTACTCTGTCGGTTCTTACACCGATAATAACCACGGGATCTGTTACCCGTGCTGATATCCTGGAGGTTTCGGGAGGTTTAGCTGAAGCATTACCGCAGAACAATGGAGGGAATTCTTTTACTATTGCTAGCAAGGAGGGACCGATGGAGACGGATGAAGCTGGACGGTGCAACATTATGAGTTCACCGAGGTTTCATAAGGGTTATTCGAGAGAGGAGCTAGTGGCTTTCGGAGGCATCCCGGAACCGGAAAGCGCGGGACTACGTTCGAGTGCACGACTGCGTGCACAACCCGATGCCGACACACCAATTTCGGAGAGGGCTTCTCGACTAGCAGCTCAACGAGACATCGATTATGCAGGTAACCTACCGCGTTCATTTACACAATTATCGAATAATCATATTGTTAACTTTGCAACTAGATTAGGTGTTTCTTTGGGTAATGATGTTTCGGAAGTAGACAATGCAGTTAATATAATTAAAAAACTAGAAACATCGCGGCAATTGGTGTTTTTGGAGAGTGATAAAAAGAAGAATTCACATGGGTTAGTTGAACCAATGGCATCATCGCTGGATGAGGAGGTTCAAACCCTAGAGGAAGAGGGGTTGGGAGATGCATTGACTTCATCACTTACGGTGAAGATCTCAAGACCACGAAAGAAAAAGAGTAGTGCATCATCTAAGCCAAAAAGGAGGAGCAGTAGACTAAAAAATATAATTCTAAAAGATTAATATCAATGAGAGGGGTTTTTTGGAATACAGATGGGTTTGGGGATAGTGCGAAACATTTAGCGGTTAACGAGATTGTTCGTGAATTTAAATTAGATTTCGTTGCTATTCTGGAAACTGGTAGGTCTAGTTTCGAGCAACGTCTACTCTCACAATTGGATGGTGGTCGTAATTTCGGTTGATACTGTTTGCCACCTCAAGGACGATCGGGTGGTATTTTAGTCGGTTTTAATAGTGATATATTGACGGTTCAGACGGTGATTGCGGGAGAATTCTCGGTTAAATTTCACTTACGCACAAAGGACGATGGTTTTCTTTGGGCATTGGTGGTAGTTTATGGGGCTGCTCAGGATGATAAGAAACCTGTTTTCTTGTCTGAGCTAGTTCGTATCTGTGAGAGTGAGTCTCGACCTATGTTGGTAGGTGGAGATTTTAACATTATGCGTAGGCCAAATGATAAAAGTAATGAGAACTTTAATACACGGTGGCCTTCTATCTTTAATGCCATTATTGATAGTCTGGATCTCAAGGAATTGGAGATGTCAGGAAGACAATACACTTGGGTTAGTAGACGAGAGATAGCTACTTATGAGAAGTTAGATCGTGTATTAGCAAGTGTAGAGTGGGAACAGAAATTCCCCCTGGTTACTGTTCAGGCTTCGGCAAGAACAGGATCTGATCATGTGCCTTTGTTTGTGGACTCGGGTTGTTCAGTTCATAAAGGTAACACATCAACTTTCTCCTTTGAACTATCTTGGTTGAAACAAGAGAATTTTTGTGATATGGTCAGAAAAGAGTGGACGATCCCGCATGTGGGAGACTCTCCTGTTGAGAGATGGCAAAACAAAATTAGACATCTGCGTAGTTTTTTACGAGGATGGGCTAAGAATATGAGTGGGGAGTATAAACTTAAGAGAGATAAACTTATTCTACTAATTAATGAATTAGATATTAAAGCCGAGACTATGCTTCTTTCTGCTGAGGAAAGAAAGTCTAAGCGGGAAGCTGAACACTTCCTTGCTAAACTTAGACGTGATGAAGAGTCCAAGTGGGCTCAACGTGCTAAGATGAGATACATCAAAGAGGGAGGAGATAACACAAAATATTTCCACTTGATGGCTAATGGCAAACATAGAAAGAAAAAAAATATTTCAGTTAGAACAAGACGAGGGAACTATTATTGGCCAACAGAACTTGATGTGTTTTATTTCTGAATATTACAAAAAACTTTTTGGGCCATCCGAAATGACTAATTTTTCTCTTGATGAGGGGAGGATTGATGATCTACCTCAGGTTTCGTTAGAGGAAAATAATCTTTTGACTGCTCCTTTTACTGAAGAGGAAGTACTTACCGCAGTAACACAAATGGAACTTAATAAAGCACCGGGACCGGATGGGTTTCCGGCTGAGTTCTATAAGAAGTTCTGGGATGTGATTAAGCTTGATATGATGTCCATGTTTGCTCAATTACATTCAGCAGAGCTAGAATTATTCAAACTGAATTTTGGCGTCATTACGTTATTACCTAAGAAGGAAGACGCATCTAGGATAGAACAGTACAGGCCTATTTGCTTGCTGAATGTCATCTTTAAAATTTTCACGAAAGTTGGAACTAATAGAGTTACTGCGATTGCGCAGAGAATTATTAAACCTACTCAATCTGCATTTCTACCTGGCAGAAATATTTTAGAATGGGTAGTAGTTCTACATGAAACAATACATGAGCTACACTCCAAGAAATTGGATGGAGTTATATTTAAAATAGATTTTGAAAAGGCCTATGACAAGGTTAGTTGGTCATTTTTGCAACAAACATTAAGAATGAAAGGTTTCTCACCACTGTGGTGTGACTGGGTTGCGAGATTTGTTCAAGGAGGGAGTGTTGGTATCAGGGTGAATGATGATATTGATCATTATTTCCAGACACTAAAAGGATTAAGACAGGGGGACCCGTTATCTCCTATTCTTTTTAATTTAGTAGCTGACATGTTAGCAGTTCTCATTGCAAGGGCGAAAGAAGAAGGTAGTATTGGGGGGATTGTACCACACTTAGTTGAAGGTGGGGTTTCAATATTACAGTACGCAGATGATACAATTCTTTTCCTTGAACATGATCTCGACAAAGCAGTTAATATGAAACTTATTCTTTCTTTGTTTGAACAATTATCGGGTCTTAAGATCAATTACCATAAGAGTGAGATCTTTTGCTTTGGGGCTGCGGCTGAGGCAGAGGATGAGTATCGCCACATCTTTGGGTGTGAGGTAGGACAATTACCATTTAAGTACTTGGGTATCCCGATTCACTATCGAAAATTGTTGAATAAAGAATGGTTTCCGATTGAGGACCGTTTTGAAAACAAGTTGAGTACTTGGATTGGTAAATTACTCTCTTATGGTGATAGGTTGGTACTCATTAATTCAGTTCTTTCGAGTTTGCCTATGTTCTTTTTATCCTTTTTTGAGTTACCTGTTGGGGTACGGAAAAGATTAGACTTCTTTAGATCTCGCTTCTTTTGGCAAAGCGATAGGAAGAAGAAAAAATATAGGCTAACCAGGTGGAATATAATTTGTAGACCAAAGGATCAAGGGGGATTGGGGATCGAGGTTCTAGAAATTAAGAACAAGTGTCTCTTAAGCAAGTGGCTCTATAAACTTCTTAATGAAGAAGGTGTATGGAATGAGATACTACATAATAAATATATTAGAGATTTACCGCTTCAACAAGTGGAAGCAAAACCGACTGATTCCCCTTTTTGGAAGGGTTTGATGAGGGTCAAAGGAGAGTTTTTTCGCAGAGTCAAATTTAAGTTGGGGAATGGTGAAACTGTTCGTTTTTGGGACGACATTTGGTTAGGAGATACTACTCTCGCTGATCAATATCCCAATTTATATAATGTGGTGAGGCATAAGAATGTTTTTGTCTCCCATGTGTTATGGAATGATCACCCTAACCTACAGTTCAGAAGAGCATTAACTGGAGATAAATGGGACGCATGGTTGCATTTAGTTGAACGCTTAATGAACATTCAAAACTCTAATTTACCAGATTCTTTCAAGTGGATATTGACTAATTCTGGCATTTTTTCGGTTAAATCCTATTATGAGGATTTAATGAATGAGGGGACTAAATGCTTAAGGAGATATATATGGAAAATAAAAGTACCACTTAAGATTAAGATCTTTATGTGGTTTCTTTATCGAAAAGAGCTATTAACTAAAGATAATCTGGCAAAACGGAGTTGGACAGGATGCCCAAAGTGTGTGTTTTGTGGTAATCAGGAGACTATTGAACATCTTTTTATTTCTTGTGAATTTACCAAAAAAATATGGCGATTAATTCATTTCACTTTTAGTATTTCTCCACCATCAACTATTGACGATCTGTTTGGGGGTTGGTTAGATGGGGTAGATAAAAAGACTAAGGCTAGGATTCAGATTGGTATTTGTGCTTTTCTTTGGGCAATCTGGAATTGCAGAAACGATGTTATTTTTAACAAGATGGAACCTGGTCATTTTTTACAGGTCATACACAGAGCCACCCACTGGATCCACATGTGGTCGTTCCTTTCACCAGAAGACCAACGCGGAAGCTTGGATACAGGATGTGCACGCTTGCTGGCGGTCGTGCGGGCTATCTTCAGCCAGTGTGGGTGGCTGCACACTAGGAGGATACAGTATGTGTAATCTCCGTATGTTTTGGTGGCTCGTGCTTGTAGTCACGTTGCACTACCGTTGAGTTCATTTGATCTTGTAATAAGTACGAGGATATTTCGACTCTGGATATTTTTCAATAAATAAGCTGTGTGCATCCACTGGATGCAGAGGCTGGGGTTTTTCCGTTTCAAAAAAAAAAGGTTCAAAAAGAGCAAAACCACAAAAATACGGCATGGGTTCGCATAGAGCACAATAAATAGAGAGCTGACCGATTTCAGCTTGACGAATCTTGCCTTGCCCCGTCAGGAGCCTGCGAGAGAGGAGCCAGCCAGAGCTGCCCTGGCGACACTCAGCCAAGGATCACTAACCACAGCCATGCGCGCCAGCGACCGGGCACGGCTTCGAGCACGCGCTGGAAGAATCTTTCGGCGTGGACCTTGTCCTGGTCCGGCTCCCAGAGGACGCACCCAAAGAAGTGAGAAGGTCGCTCGACTACACATGGTCGTCCACTTCAATAACCAACGTGCGAGATACTATTGATCTGCTGGACTACAGCATGGTTAGAGAACATGGAACCTCGCTCTAAGAGGAGTTCAGGGTCGAACAACGGCATTTTCTCCAGCGAGCAGTTGGTGTTGGCCACCGAGAGCGCCATTGGGCGACCCATATACCACGACGTAGTGGTCATCGTTGCATGACATGGAGACCCTGATGGACTGGATTTTAGCGTCCACGCCGTTGCGGAGGTGACGGAGAGTGTCCGGGCAGCCGTTATTGCGGAGGTGACGGAGGGCCTCGAGGTAAACAACGCGGAGTAGGGCCGGGAATCGTCAAGCGTACGCATATTCACTCGTCCCCAGGCCCCTCTCTTTGCGTACTGCCATGTAAGCGTGGTCCATTTCGAGTTTCGACGCCTAGCTCGGGATCGTCGATTTCCTCATGCCTGCGGGCTGCATCCGATAATCATTGGGATGACGCCGATGTGAGGGAAGCAATCGCCTTGTAAGAAGTACGCACAGAACCTCCACTCGACTCCTTCAGCAGGGACGATTCAGCAGGGCGGCGCCCTATGTTTGACACTAAAACGAACGGGGGAGACTAGATTATGGTCACCCGTCTCGACGGGTGATTTTCTGACAGTGCCAATGCGCCTTAGGTTGGATATTTAGTGAGGTGGGGGAAAGCAGCTAGTTAATTTTGGTGCAGTGACCGTGGGCACGATCGCCCGGATAGGAGCTGCTCTGAAAACGAACACGTATAAATTGGTTTATGTATCCAGTTTTTCGAGATTGGAACGCTCGCTCGCGTCTGCTCTCAGGGGGCGGCACGGGCGAAACCCTAGCCGCCGCCGCCCCCACAGCCCCTCCTCCCCATCCGCCCGTCGCCGCCGGAGGAAGCCACCGGGGGCACAACCCTCCGTGTGGTGGACGGCGGCCGGCGGGTCCTCGCCTCCTCAGCACAAACGCAGCGGGAGGCCTCCGGCCAGATGCGTTGGTCGGCCCTGAACGGCTTGTGCGGACGGCGGAGCACGGACGCCGGGACGGCGGCCCTGGTTCTTCTGGCGGCGGCTAGTGGTTGGGTCTGCGTGGGCAGCCGACGCTGGTCGGGGTAGCGGCGTCGCCGATGGGATCTGGGGTGGCTCGGCCAAGGTGCGGCGGCCGCGTGGCGGCGGCCGCGCTATTGGCTTGGCTCCCGGGCGGTGCGGCCTCCTCTGTCTTTGGCGGCGAGAGGCAGTGGTGCTAGGGACCGTCGGCGGCAGGGCTCCCGGTGGCGGCGGATGCGGAACCCTCCCGCAAATTCCCTGTTGGGGGTCGTTTCGCGGCGTCGGGGCTGCGAGACATCAGAATAAAGGAGGTGGTCCTTGGGTTTCCCATTGCGCGAAGATGAAGATCTTGATGTAGGTTCTCTTTGATCAAGCCGGGGTGTCGACCTGAAAGGCTCCGCCGGTGAACTCACATGGGCGACGCCTGGAGATTGCTGAATCGGTGGAATTCGGTCACAATGCTCAGTCATCGAAGGTGAGATTGGAGGACTAACAACGGTGTTCGGAGTCTTTGCATCGATGGGGAACTGGCTTGGAGTTACAAGATTCGTGGCAGCCGTATGTAAGAGGGGGCGACAACATGCGTGAAGTCAAAAGTCCTACCTTTCAGGGTGAAAGCCCAAGGTCTAGCCTTAATTGGTTGTGCCTGGCACTGGTCTTCTTGGAGCCGTTGTTTTGAGAGCGAGGATTATCTTCAGGGTGAAAACCCAATGTCTGGCTTTAATTGGTTGTGTCTGGCATCGTTCTTCTTGGAGACGTTGTTTTCGAAGAGATGGACATCAGCTGTTGTTTAGGTGGTGGTTGTGCGGATACCGCGAGGGCTGTAACTCTGTAGCGGGACTTTTCTTTTTATTGTCTTTCGGCTGTGTGCATCCATTGCGTTGTTGCAGAGACCGGGTGTAATTTGTATCTCCGCGATATTAATATACTTCCCTTTATCAAAAAATAAAAAAATATATCCAGTTTTTCTATAATGGCATGGACGAAAGGTATTGTGGGGGATCCGGATGTTCAGTTGACACACGATCGCGTGACGGAATAGATTTGGACGACGTACCTACCGACCGACCGACCAATCAGGAAAGCCTTAACACTTTTATTATTAGGTAAAAATAAAGATTAAATACGTCCGTTTTGCAACTTTCGGGACTAAATAGTTTGCCCCGTGCAAGTTCTGGTACCAAACTTGTTAATAACTCTTAAATTAAAACAAACACAGAAAAAGCCTAATGTGCCTTCGGAGGACGCGTCCTCCCTATCCATAGCATGACACGTGTCCCACTCCCCCTGTCTCGTTTTTCCCTGTCCTCTCCATCCACAATCCGTGTCAAAATGGAAAAAAATAACCAGAAAGCAAAACAATTTCACATAATAAATGTTGGCTGAAACTATTTCACCCAAATAATCATAGTGTGTAGCGCCTAACGATCAGGCGCTACACATCCTGCCGGCGTGGCGGCTGTGGGGCAAAGCGGGCCCCAGTCTTGGTCTTGTAGCGCCCAACGTCAAAGCGCTACACATCTGGCACTATTGTACGTTCCGCGATTCCTTCTCTTCTCCGGCCCAAGTGTCACTTAATCATTTTCAAGGACAGAGAAAAATTGTCGTGGCGGCTCCCTTTTTCCTCCTCTCAAATCCTCTATACAACAACGAAGATTGACATGAGCAAACCGCAGCCGAGAGAAAATTTGTGCCAACACACTTCAAAAATTCAGAGTCATTGTGTAGCGCCTAAGGCATAGCCGATACACAACGACTTAGAATTTTTGGAGTCAGATGGCTGTATTTTCTCTGGGCTGCTCTCGGATGGGCACATTTTTAAGGATGTAGCGCCATGGCGCTACGCTATCTTCACTCCCAATCTCCATACGCTACACTGTGTTTTGATTTTTACAACAAATATATCAAACATAAGAACAAGTTCAAATACAAGAAAATGACAAATATAGCAAATTTAACAAGTTCGATATATTTCGAATATGATAACCGGCAACGTTCTTACAAGTCCAATGTAACAAAGAGAGGTATGACAAATGCGATATGACTACTTCTTAAAACAAAGATATCTATGACAACTGTGAGAGGTACAAGTTCCATAGAACAAATTCATGACATGTCCAGGCATATCTTTTAATTTCATGTACGGCAGGTTATTGTGCCTCGACCCCTCTTCGCAGGAATCTTCGGCCTCTCTACCGGATGCGGCTTCTCTTCTTCCTCATCGTCATCATCATTCTCGATATGCCTCATCCTCCTAACCGCATCTGACCTCCATGGCCGTTCGTAAGTTACCAATTAATTACCTGCCGGTACAAGTTAATACATATTTAAAATGGAAATCGACAAACTAACTACTCCCTCCGTTTCAAAATAATTGTCTCAAATTTGGACAAAAATGGATGTATCTTACACTAGCCGGAGGGAGTATAAGTTACCAATTAATCACCTGCCGCTACAAGTAGGCCAGTTCAATCCCCAACGCCATTTAGAGTAAAACACGGTCAAATACTTTAGTCACATCCATTAAGCGGTTCTCTCATTGCTGTCAGCAACTAGAGTTGTAGTGATAAGATAACATACGTACACACGAGCGTACGTCTTGATCATATCCTGAGGCTTTCTAAGGGCAATGCACGAAGTTCTCTACTATCCATTTCTAAGGAGCGTCGGCTAAGACTCATGCTTTACTCTTGTTAGCAAGCTCCGGGGGAACCCTACCAATAAAGGCCTCCATATGCTCGCGCCACCCTGTTCTAAAAGGCGTACAAAACCATACGCTTATGCGCGCTGAAGCGGTAGGCGTGGTAAGGTGCCACACTTTTTTTTCTAGAGCGATTAGGCGCGCCGTGGCGGGGACAAAATCGCGCTCAGGCGCTGGACTGGTATCCTGGAAGGGTCCTTGCGGCGGAGGTCGACAAGATGGACAAGCTCCCACTAGCAGCGGCGCTCTTCGATGTAGGGAGCAGCGAGGCGAGGTCGGGCAAGCCCGGTCCACTGGCATCGAGTTGTACCGCAGGAGGATACAACGGAGAGAGGACCACCGGGTCGAGGAGGAAAGAGGGGGACCAAGAGCCGGTGATGGGTATGAGGAGAGGGCCGAGCAGCGGTCTGCTAGGGACGATGAGGCAACAGATGGAGCACTAGAGATATGAGCTCATACTCTAGAGAGGAGGCGGCGGTGTCCAGATGGAGGAGGGAGCGATGGGGGATGTCCCCGTGCGTGGGTGCGTAGCTGCATGTGATGTGTGCTTGTGTAGGTGGATTAGGTTAGGCCCTAGATTGGCATTTGGTGGGCTGGTGGCTGGGCCGGATGGCCTGGCCACCCTTTAACCTTTTTTCTATTATTATTTTTTAGTTTTATTAGTTTCATAAATATAAAAAGGAAGGTTTGGAAGTATTGAAACTAAGTCAATAACGCTTAAGTGCCGCTTAAGCACGCCTAGATCGCCTAAGCTCTAAGCGGAAGGCCACCGCCTTGCTTACGTTTAACGATTTTTTGAACTAAGCAGGCCACCCTTCACAATCTATGTCCATACATATAGGCTTCCCCTCAATAGGAAGTGCAATGATCATAGAAACATCCATAAGAGTGGGGGTCATTTCGCCGGTCCAAAGGTGAAAAGTATGCGTCTCCGGCCTCCACCGGTCGACAAGGGCGGCGATTACAGCCTCTTTCAAGTTTGGGGTTGACCGGCTAACAAGTTGGATGAAAGCGAGGATACCTATCATCTCGATGTACGGAGTGTATCGCTCATCATACGACATCTCACTCGAGGACACCCTATGAGACCGAATCTTCAAAGGGTTAAGCTTATGCAAATATACAAATTAAATTATTAAAACATATCCTACATGTTTGCTACAATACGAAATTTGAAACATACAAGTGCAAAAGTAATTTTATTACCATCCTCTTCTCTGGCATCAAATAGACCCGGTGTGTAACTTCATAGAAATAATTGAGTAACCACACCATCCTACATATTCCAAATAATAGGAGTATGTGAATATCTCACACTTGAAACATATTAGTTTTATACATATGTTGTTAATATTTTGAATTACATATTTGAGTATGTGACTGCATATGTGAGCAATATTTGAATCAAACTTCCTGTTAGCAAAAGAACACATAGTTCTACACATTTAGTTGCACACACTTTTCTACACATGTTCATAGTAAGAACAAAACAATCAAACATACACAATTGGTTTCTAAACAAAATTAACCTACTATTTTTTTACCAATGGATACCGTACATACCCTACTGCTAAAGATAATAGAAAAAGGTCATTGTTCCATGTCAAAATCAAAATCAACTACAAATCAAGGTTCCACCAAAATTTGTACATAGATGCCAAATATAATGAATTTCGTGGATGAAAAGAGGGGGATCGGAGAAGAATACCTAGGCAAAGTACTTGGGAACAAAATCCCTTGCTTTCACCTTCAGGTCGATGTGGATTTGGTGGAGATTTAGAGAGGGGGAGGGGAATCTCCACCGCCATGGGCTTCCTCCTTTCTCTATCTCGTTTTGGGGCAAGAGGTTTGGAGCTAGGTCCGGGAGTGTGGCTCCCACGACATAGAAATGCATGCATGTAGCGCCTAGGGCCAAGGCGCTACATGGCCACAACTGGGACCCGCCCTGGTCCACTAGGCCGCCACGCTGGCAGGCGTGTAGTGCCTGATCACTAGGCTTTACATTGTATAGTGTAGCGCCTGATCGTTGGGCGTTACACAATATGATTATTTTGTGAAAATAGTTTTGGCCAACATTCATTCCATGAATTTTTTTAGGTTTCTTCCTTTCTGGTCATATTTATCCATTGTGCCCCAATTTGTTTTCTCCTTCCCCGACTAATAACTCCATAGGGGAGCCCAGGTCAGCATTCCACCTCCATGTAATCTACGACGAGAAATTGTGTCACCTTCGTCCATACTTTCTCCCCCAATCTCTCTGAGCCACAACTTCTACTCCATGCTGAAAGAACATCCAGAACTCTTCCTCACGCATGTGCTCTTCTCGGTTATCGCTGTCGCTGGCATTGTAAGAGGGGAGGAGAGGGGGAGGGGTCTATGTCACATCCCAATTTTGGAATACCTGTTAACACAGTTGTTTTGCTAATTGCTTGACAATTAAACTTTGATTGTGACAATTAAACTTTGATTGTATTTGTTTGAGTGCAACTAAACAAACTAATTATATAAACTTACATGGCTAAGAAATTGAAAACAAAATATTCAACATATTGTTCCAATGACTTTGACAATATTTTCTAAAGTAAATATTGATCAAAGAGTTTTCCAAAACATCTTATGAATCCAATACTTGTTGAATATTATTCCAAGACCCAAATTAAGAAAAGGAAACACTTAATAAATTTCCCTAAAAGATTATCAGAAAAAGAGGCATTCTTAAATGCTTCACCAAAATATTATCAAATGTTTTTCCAACCTTGCAAGATTAAAAACAAAGGTATTGGAGAGCATTGACTTGCTATCTCTAGTCACATAAATATTTTGGCAAAGCATTGCTAAAGAAAAGCCAAGTGCTTTATTAAATAGAAATTCCAATATTTCCAGAAACATAAAACTAAAACAAGTTACTATTGGAAACTTTCTTAAAATGATTTGAAATTCATACCATTGCTTCCTTATATCAAATAAGGAACACACACAAGAGGAGACCAAAAATTGAATCCATTAAAGTCCTGAAAACATGGTTTTTCTCCACAGCAACATTTAGGATTTTGAACAAGTTTGTTCTACAAACTTTTTCCAAATGCCATGAAATAAATACCACATGCTCGATATCATAAATGAGGATGAAAACCAAAAGGGAACAAGTTTTTGAATAATTTAAGTTGCCAAAAACCCCTGTTTTCTTGACAGCACCTTTTTGAAATTTGAACAAGTTTGTTCTATGAAGTAACTCTAAATGACTTGAATTTTCTACCACATAAGGAACACACCAAATAAGGAATGTGTGCCAAAAATTATCATTTTTGGAAGCTCCTAAGTAGTCAAATAAATTCAATGTCCATTTATGTAAGAATTCAAATTTGAACAACTTTGAATTATAAAGTTTATCTAATTGAGCCAATTTTCACATATGTGGTGTATCTTAACGAATAAGAATTTTGGGCAAGAGGAATTAAATTTTAGACTTTGTTTGCTTGGTGAAAACAACATTTTTCAGAGAGTACAGGGACCTATTTGTAATTATCCAGGGATCAAATTGTAATCCGAGTCATCTTCAACCTCTAGCTCCCTGTAGAGAACAGCACCCCTACCCATGGCTTCGAAGGGAAGGAACCCTTGG
Organism: Alopecurus myosuroides; assembly: GCA_028641055.1. NCBI lineage: Eukaryota > Viridiplantae > Streptophyta > Magnoliopsida > Poales > Poaceae > Alopecurus > Alopecurus myosuroides. The sequence goes on from CM054058.1 coordinate 288,690,732, forward strand.
GGATAAAGAGGGCCCCCATGTGCCCTTGTCTGCTCATGCCCCCTCTCTCTCCCCTAGAGCTCACCCCCTCTCTCTCTCTCCAAAATCCCAAGAAAATCGGAACCCTAGCTTCCAACTCGCCGTCGATTCGGACGTTCCCGAGCTCGCCGCCGGCAGACGTTGAGCCCATTAGCTCCGCCTCGTCGAGTTAGTACTCCCTGCTGAAGGAATCAAGCCGTAACGCAGCGTGGAGCCCGCGCCGACCGTGTTTCTTCTCCGAGCCCGACGAGCTCCGTCGACGAATCGCCGTCGCCTCGGCTCTTCTCCGACCACGTCGAGCATCCCTTTGCGTTCTAGGTGAGTAGGCGCTCCTCGCCGTCGCGTTTCCCCTCTCCCTATCCCCCTAATTCGTTGCCGCGCCGCGCTAGCTTCTCGGCCGCCGCGAGCCGCCGTCGCCGCCGCTTTTCCGGCCAGTCCCTGGAAACGAAAATGGCCCTAGAAGGTTCCCCTCGCCGAGACCAACTCTTAGATGTATTCGGTTTGTGAAATGGTGGCCGAAATCGCAAGATAGGAGCTCGCCGGAGTTGTTGCCGCCGGCGGGTGAGGTCACCGCGAGGTCATGCTCGCGTCATCCCTTGACCCGCGCGGTTGCTAGTCAAACTGGCGGGTGGAGCCCGCGCTTGCCGCGTGGCTGCCCGCATGGCAGGACGGCCCGCTGGTCAGCCACAGAGGGCGGATCTGCTCGCGGTGAGAAAGATCCCGGCCGGCCCAGTTAGTAGATCCAGCCCAAGTCTTGATTTTTCCATTTATTTGTTTTACAGAAAGTGCATGTTTACTTTAGGCTCTAAAGGGCAACCTAAAATATGAATTTGACCAAACTAAAATTCACAGTGGTACATAAACTAAATCTAAACCACATCCATTTTGTAGATCTACATTTGGATGAACAGATTTGAAATGAAAAATGTTTTGTCAACAGGTACCAGAAACACCAAAATGAGCACCATTTTAATTTCACAACTCAGAATGGAGTGAGGCCAATTGCATTTGAAAGCCCTTGAAATTTCCTAACAGGAGCAGTTAACCTTGCTTCCAAATTCATTGTATTTTTGAAATGTCATGCAATTTGGTAAAACACCAGAGAGCACTTTGGTGATTTTTATAAAATAATTAAAAATGATTTTTGATGCAAACTCAACTGGATGGTCTTATATATGTTTAGGGCTATCCAAACCTAGAAGGGTTTAATTTTTAGAGCATCCTAGAAAATTTTGTGGACAGATCCTTGTTTTGCATATTTCTGCCATTTTGGCATTTTAGTTAATTAATTTGTGTGATGATATTTTTGTGTTGCAATATTGTTTTCTAGCATGTATAAGATGTGTGAACTTGTTTTCTAAGTGTTGCTTTTCTATTTTAGCATGTTAGATTGTGTGGACTGGAGTTGAGAATAAATAGGATTTTTATTAATAGCATATGTTTACTCTCTAGTTAATATTTGCATAGTATTTTTGAGTGATAAATTATGTGCAAGCACTTGGATTGTTGTGTTGAGAAATTAGATACAGAACCTTGTTGTTACTTATATTTTGTTAGTATCACCTCTGCTAGCTTTCATATGAGTTGGTAGAGAAGCATGAGTAGTTTAGTCATCAATATGAAAATGTTGGAAAAATTCTCTCATGTGTAGAATTTTTGTCATAATAATTTGTGGTGGTGTAGCCACATATTTTTGTGTTGTGTTCATAGGACCAGTATCATTTTGGTTATATTCTTATGAGTACTTGATCCCTAGAGTTTTCACTTGTGTGAAAATAATAGCATGAGTAGCATTGCCTTGCTTATTTTTGCACCCTATTATTTTCTACTAGTATTGTTATTGCACTAGATGCTAGTTTAGTATTTTGTTAATTTTTAGCAAGTGTGACCAGAGGCTTTGTGACCTCTAAATGCTTTGATATGCTAGTGGAACACCCACTGGTTTCATTGCATTTTTGGTGGAAACATTATTTCCCCAAACTAGATGCATTTCTTTTATATAGTTTCATAACTAATGAGTGCCTAGTATTTTTGCTTTGGGAATTTTTGTGCTAAACAAAAATGGGTATGCTTATGTTTGTAAGTGGTTGTAATCATGTGGGGCTTGCTAGGAAAAATTCCATTTTTGGAGTGTTGTTTGATTCCTCTAGTAATGCCCTTTTTATTACTACTAGTATGTAGGAGTTGCCCTGCAAATTGATGTCTTGTTTTATCAAATGGGATATTTTTGTTATAGCAAGTATAGATATTTTTCACTACTGTTTTTATGACATGGACCCTCTGGTTGTATTTCAATTACTTGATTGAAATTCATCCATTGATTCTTCATGTATGAGTAGTACTAGTTTCCTTAGCAGTTTTTGTGTTGAATTAATTTTCCTGCCAACTTGTGTTTGGTAAGATGTTATGTATCCTTGCATGAGGACATGTTTTCATTCCCATTATGATAACATGGTTCCTTGTTTGCATTTTAGTACTTTACTTATTATGCTTGCTTGCATAGCAAACTTTTAGTAGAAACATGTCTATAGGATTCCTCCTTTTTAGCCATTGTTTCTATTGTTCTCACTATGAGAAATTGTGTGTTTTGTGATGAGTCTATTACCTTGTTACACTTGTGTAGGCTCACTGATTTGTAAAAGTAACTTTTTCAAATCATGTGTCTTATTTATTCTTGATGTGAATTTAGACTTAGTAAGATAGCTACCTTTTTCTTTTTTGTTGTTTGGTTGATAGACCCATTGCCATGCTTATTTTTGTGCATGTTTTATATACTTTTAGTAGTCTCACCCAGGTGAAACTAAGTGTATTTTGGGCTTATTAATATCTTGGTATGAGAGTGGCACACCCACTGAATCCATGATATTGAGGTTGTGAGACATGTTCCTCCAACCTTAAGTTTGTCTTATTAAATGGCATTTCTGCCAAGTAGGATTGTTTGATTGTTTGCCTCAATTAATAATTGAGTGAATTTGTTATTATTAGATTTCCTTGCTGTATGTATTGTTATGTATGGTTGCTTGCCTTGATTGGTTCTGAATGTGTGTCCTTTATTCCTTTTACGACGTTAGAAAACGAAGAGGAAGGAAGTGTCGTGAAGCTCTGTTTCAAGTTCCAGTCACTCCAACACCAGGGACACAAGAGTTACCAGGCAAGCCATCCTGATGCTTGCTGATACAATACTTATCATTATCTATCATGCATGTTTTATCTCTGAAGTTTTACAAAAACTTGATTATCAAAACTATTTTTGATGTGGAATTTACTACTATACTATATATAGGTTACTATCATGCCAGTAGTTAAACTTGGTAATACCAAGCCCATAAGCCACCACATGGTATTTATTACCATCAAATATACTAGTCCCTAAGTGGACACCCTAAAATTGTGATTCTACAAAACAAAGGCTTTACGAAAAAACCCGGAGAAAAGGCGGATCCTTGTTCTCCGGAGGAATGTGGAAGTGGTCATTTTTGAGAAAGTGGTGTTTTCAAAAATGACACATAACCTAGTCTTCGCCGGACAACCTTTACCGTACTGCCACCCTACCCCAACATGGGCAAGGGGCTTAACTTGAAGTTTGTTCTTATTAGTGTGTGCTATCTCAATGTGCTATAGGGGATGCGATCCTCTGAACCGAATGTCGTGGAGACATATAAAGTGTGGGATTAATTTTCCCTCCGGATGCAGCAGTTGAGGCATCCTGGCTTGGAGGGGATTAGCTCGGTGCCGGGGATGTGGTAAAACTCAACTGAGAGATAGGCATATTCTAGCTTGAACATAGTGGATGGTTATGATCAGATACCTGATGTTTACATACTGTTGTTACAGTCCGTGATTGTTCACGGGAGGTGTACTGGATCTGGTGGATGTGTACACCTCTGCAGAGTATAACTTTTTCGAAGAAGCCGCGTCCTCGGATATGGACAGTTGAATGGCCATGTAGCTAGCATTGTGTCACTGTTTTAAAAAGGGAAGTTTTTGAAAGGGAATTTTGGAAAGGAAGTGTTGAACTTGTGAAGTTCGGAAAGGAATGGAAACTTATACCGTGGAGGTATCGTCGATGATGAAAAGCCAGATGATGTTATACAAAACAAAATGTTTTGCAAAGAAAACCTTTTCTACTCTAAGCAAGAATTCTGGAAACTGATTCCAAGAAGTTTTGCAAAGAGAAAATATTCTTTTAACAAAGCTTTACAAAACCTCTTGTACATGTGATATCTACAAGAGAAATAAAACTATATTATTTTCTTCTGAAGTATCTTCTCCAACGAAGATACAGATTAAACTGACTGCAACTGTGGTGTCATCATATATGAACACCATTGGTAGTGAACCCTATTTATAACCTACCTATTCCACCATATAAGCATATTTGCATGTTTGGTAAGTGACATGATGGATGTCTTGCTGAGTACATTCAAATGTACTCATTATGGTTTCGCCCCTGGTATCTACTTATCAGATTTGGAGAAGGAGCCTCCGAAGGATATCTATGAAGAGAAGTACGGAGTTGACGGCTTTGCGAACTAGGATCGTCTCCGGGTCAGCAGCCTGTAGGTTAAGGCGTGACTTGGGCTCAACTACGTTGTGTTTTATTTGTCTTCCGCTGTGTTTGTTAAGTTGCCTGCCTTTGTGGCAGTTGCGCTAAACTTGATCATGTGATCTTTTATGTAATACCTTTATGTATTCGTGTAATGGATGATGTATTTCTGTGTGCCAACTGTGTATGTTGTTCACGACTGATCTTTCTGGGATCGTGAATGTATGCATACGTAGGGTTTCAGACTGCCGGTCTGGGGTCCTTACAGAGTTGGTATCAGAGCCATCCTGACCTTAGGAGACCTTAGTTAGCATGGACGTCAGATAGGAAAGAAAAGTATTTTTGAGTAAAAACCTATTTACTATCTAAATTATTTTCATCTAAGGGAATTTTAGTATATTTTCCCTTCCTTCTGATCTTTTCAAAAGATTCTAAATGCATATCAAGGGTGTCCTTGAACAGTGGTTCGAAGGGCGGGCCTTACAAAATTGGTATCTCTCTCGGTTAAGAGTTTATTTCTTACTTGTTTGCAACTGCTCCGCTCTGTTTTTGAAACATCTCTCGTATTTGAAGTTTTCTGTCCAGAAAATAGTTGGGGTTTCAAAAACAGATTGTTGCGTAGTTTTACCTCTCTCAGTTAAAAGTTTTATCAAAACTTTACTTCTATTATCTTGTTTCTATCCAAAAGCTTTTATACTTGCCGATGTCCCGAGGAGACCAAAATAATTGCCTAGCTCTACAGTAATGCTGGTCAGAAGTAGATATAGTTCTTCAGCCACTTCTAGGATTTTTGGATTAGTCTAGTTTGGAGTAATTTAGCGATGACTCCATGAGTCGCCTCCCCCGACGTAGCTCCAATGGAGCCTTGCTTGTGTGTTTTGGCTTGCTTATGTGTGTCCGTAGGACTTTGTGCTATTGTGTGGTGTAGAATTTTGGTTCATCTAGGCTTCTATATGTTTGTGGGGTGCTTAAAATTTGCAGATTTGTGCTTGCCCCGCTCTTGTTTTTGAATCGCCTCCTGTTAAATTTTTGCAAGCAAAAATGTTTGTATAGCATTCAAAAACAAGAATTTGTTGCTTAGACTTATACTTGTTTTCGCTTCATAATGCCACCCGTCGTGAACCACCATCCTCCCCCACAATTAATGAAAGCACCGTTGGGCCTAATAATAGAGGACCATCAAGCCACATGAGCTGCTAGCATTGCTACCAGTGATGCACTCCAACAGATAAAGCTCCAACAACAACAACCCTCAAAGAAGAAAAGGCGTGAAGAAAACCAGCCAATACTGACCAAAACCTATATGTTTGTCTGTTTGCAAAAGACTCTTTTTACCCTGTTGGCTAAATGTTGCACTTTTTTTTTTATGTTCCCTTTTAAAAGACCAAACAAGAGAGATCCCCTTATAAAATTTATATACCTCCCTCCTATGGAGAAAGGTGCAAAAGAAGTCTTCACATGCCATGATGCGCAACCCCTCAAAAGCCAATCCAAAGAGCACAATTCAATATTCGACGTACGATGACGCTAGTCGTATCTTGTCGGACAAACATAATTAAATAGGAAAATAACAATACTAACATGTTTTGCCTAATCTTAGGTTGACACCTAACCAAAGCATGCGAACTACTGACAACTCTTTCTAAACCAAAGAATTAAGTGACTTACGACACTTTTTAATCTAGTTGGTAAAAAGGAGAAGTCACGAGAAAATAAGATGATGACCTATTCGTTTAGTAGTCAATAGGATATCAGGTGTATCTACTTTGGAAACCAAATATTAGTAGACATTGTAGGTACTATGAAATTCGAGGTTTAGAAATTAAGTGAACGATGGAATGGTTATAATAGGTCTGGAAAACAACAATTTTCCTGTTTTTGTTTCTTTGTGTGCTCTTGATTGAAATAAATTTGTGTTTTATTCAATCTTGCTTCCTAACTTATATGGAGTTGTTAGGACTTGTTATTATATTGTTTTCTTACAATAAATCTACCCTAGAAAGTGTGTGCATGATTGGAAAAACTCGATTAAAAATGAAATAGCATTTGTTACCATCTAGTTTATTATTTGGAATTTTTGTGAGAGCTAGATCTGTGTATATTTTCTTAGTAGATTTTGTGCTATGTTTTTATTTGAGTCAAGTAACATTTAGGTACTGTTATTTTTATGCTTGTACCTATGTTAGCTTGCATGTCCCTTAATATTAAAGCGTGTGTAAGCATTGCTATCAATATGCACTAGTATTGTTTCACTAGATTAAATAGCCTTATATTTTTATCTTGTATGCAAAGTTTTTCATGAGTAACCAGAGGCTTCGTACCTATTTTTTTACTTGGTAATTGTAGGCCATATCCCACTGGTCCCATTGCATTTTGGCTTGAGGATGAAAATCCCCAACCATACACATGTGTGAAAATAGCACGTTTCACTATGTGATTGATTTTTATTTTCCACCATGGAAAATATAATTGTTTCTTTTCACTTATGTAAGTGAGAAGTTTATTTCTTATTAGTAAATACTAATATGTTTAGATGTGATCCTTTTGTTAGCATAATATTCCTTAGGGGTATCATGTTAAGAAATGTTTCACTATCGTGTGCTAAAATTAAATTGTTCGCAAATAACATAAATTTCTCTTGATTGGTAGATTGTTTGTGAATAATTTTAAATTGAGTGTATGGATTTTTGAAAAGGTTTAGATAACTTTCCAGTACTTGCATAGCTACTGGTTGTGTGAGTTATACCTTGCTTGTTTGCTAGTAATTGTTTAAGAAAAACATAAATTGCTAGAATTAATTTATGCATGTTTAATAGTTGTATCATGGGATTGTTTTGAGGTTTGTGCTTACTAACATGAGTAAGTTTTGTGTACTATTATTAGGTACATTTATATTCATGACTTGCTTGTTTAAGTTTAAACATCATGATAGTATTGTTTGCTTCTCTAGAGTGAAACTAGTTTCACCACTAGAAAATGGTGACTTTTGCTCTAGTATTACCCCTTTTTATTTTATGAGTATATGTGTTGATATAGCATGTGTAGGAAGTTATTACTTCTATTATCATGCCATGAATTATTTAGTTTCATGTTCTATGGTTATAGGATATGGTTATCTCTTATAGCATGCTGGTGTAGATTTTTCATACTAGTGTGTTATTTGTGCAGTCCTGTCTTTTTTTATGCCTGTGTAATAGGAGTTTTTATCTTGTGTAAAGATGGTGTTTTAGAGCATCTTTATGATTGGATTCATTGGTTTTTAGCTACTGGTTGTTTGCTAATTGTTCATGATTGATGGGTTCCAAAACCTCTAATAAACAATAACCTAGTGGATAAATAGTCTATTCATCTGTGGTGTTGTTTGCTTGCTTATTGGGTTTTGTTTAAATGTTTTACCTTAGCATGAGTTTATACTTGTGTTATGATTGTGTTTAAGAGTATCATATGAAACTAAAACATCCAACTAAAATCATGAACATATTAAGTGATAGTTGCTGGTGGTGAGTAACACCCACTGCCGTGGCTATTTGTTTTGTCTGTTTGTTTTACCTTAGCAACCTAACCTTTGCACCCACAAGCTATAGTTTTAGCTTTCTTATATACCTTGTTATGAGAGTGGTACACCACTCCATATGTGATGTGTAAGATGTGGGATATAGCTAAGAACTCTTGTAATAAGTGACGGTACATTTCCAGGTAGTTATGTACTAACCTTAAAATTTTGTTCAAACCAGGAAACAAAAGTTTTGGACCTAAAACAGTACTGGTGTACTTTTTAAAGTGAATTTGCCAATTTAGGGATGTACCCCACCTCCCAAGAAAAGTCAAAGGGGGGAAGCACCTGCACTCCAACACTAACATTGTGTTTGTTGGCCCTCCCTTAGTCCTCGCTTGCGAATCTCGGGGACGAGATTCTTTTTAAGGGGGGAAGACCTGTCACATCCCAATTTTGGAATACCTGATAACACTATTGTTTTGCTAATTGCTTCACAATTAAACTTTGGTTATGTTTGTTTGAGTGAAACTAAACAAACTAATTATATAATCTTACATGGCTAAGAAATTGAAAACAAACTTAATAAGATAGCAAAGCTGTAAACTAAAAATATTCAACATATTGTTCCAATGACTTTGGCAAGATTTTCTAAAGTAAATATTGATCAAAGAGTTTTCCAAAAACATCTTATGAATCCAATACTTGTTGAATATTATTCCAAGACCCAAATTAAGAAAAAGGAAACACTTAATAAATTTCCCTAAAAGATTATCAGAAAAAGAGGCATTCTTAAATGCTTCACCAAAATATTATCAAATGTTTTTCCAACCTTGCAAGATTAAAAACAAAGGTATTGGAGAGCATTGACTTGCTATCTCTAGTCACATAAATATTTTGGCAAAGCATTGCTAAAGAAAAGCCAAGTGCTTTATTAAATAGAAATTCCAATATTTCCAGAAACAGAAAACTCAAACAAGTTACTATTGGAAACTTTCTTAAAATGATTTGAAATTCATACCATTGCTTCCTTATATCAAATAAGGAACACACACAAGAGGAGACCAAAATTTGAATCCATTAAAGCCCTGAAAACATGGTTTTTCTCCACAGCAACATTTGGGATTTTGAACAAGTTTGTTCTACAAACTTTTTCCAAATGCCATGAAATAAATACCACATGCTCTATATCATAAATAAGGATGAAAACCAAAAGGGCACAAGTTTTTGAATAATTTAAGTTGCCAAAAACCCCTGTTTTCTTGACAGCACCTTTTTGAAATTTGAACAAGTTTGTTCTATGAAGTAACTCTAAATGACTTGAATTTTCTACCACATAAGGAAAACATCAAATAAGGAATGTGTGCAAAAATTATCATTTTTGGAAGCTCCTAAGTAGTCTAATAAATTCAATGTCCATTTATGTAAGAATTCAAATTTGAACAACTTTGAATTATCAAGTTTATCTAATTGAGCCAATTTTCACATATGTTGTACATCTCAACTAATAAGAATTTTGGGCAAGAGGAATTAAATTTTAGACTTTGTTTGCTTGGTGAAAACAACATTTTTCAGAGAGTACAGGGACCTATTTGTAATTATCCAGGGATCAAATTGTAATCCGAGTCATCTTCAACCTCTAGCTCCCTGTAGGGAACAGCACCCCTACCCATGGCTTCGAAGGGAAGGAACCCTTGGGGATAAAGAGGGCCCCCATGTGCCCTTGTCTGCTCATGCCCCCTCTCTCTCCCCTAGAGCTCACCCCCTCTCTCTCTCTCCAAAATCCCAAGAAAATCGGAACCCTAGCTTCCAACTCGCCGTCGATTCGGACGTTCCCGAGCTCGCCGCCGGCAGACGTTGAGCCCATTAGCTCCGCCTCGTCGAGTTAGTACTCCCTGCTGAAGGAATCAAGCCGTAACGCAGCGTGGAGCCCGCGCCGACCGTGTTTCTTCTCCGAGCCCGACGAGCTCCGTCGACGAATCGCCGTCGCCTCGGCTCTTCTCCGACCACGTCGAGCATCCCTTTGCGTTCTAGGTGAGTAGGCGCTCCTCGCCGTCGCGTTTCCCCTCTCCCTATCCCCCTAATTCGTTGCCGCGCCGCGCTAGCTTCTCGGCCGCCGCGAGCCGCCGTCGCCGCCGCTTTTCCGGCCAGTCCCTGGAAACGAAAATGGCCCTAGAAGGTTCCCCTCGCCGAGACCAACTCTTAGATGTATTCGGTTTGTGAAATGGTGGCCGAAATCGCAAGATAGGAGCTCGCCGGAGTTGTTGCCGCCGGCGGGTGAGGTCACCGCGAGGTCATGCTCGCGTCATCCCTTGACCCGCGCGGTTGCTAGTCAAACTGGCGGGTGGAGCCCGCGCTTGCCGCGTGGCTGCCCGCATGGCAGGACGGCCCGCTGGTCAGCCACAGAGGGCGGATCTGCTCGCGGTGAGAAAGATCCCGGCCGGCCCAGTTAGTAGATCCAGCCCAAGTCTTGATTTTTCCATTTATTTGTTTTACAGAAAGTGCATGTTTACTTTAGGCTCTAAAGGGCAACCTAAAATATGAATTTGACCAAACTAAAATTCACAGTGGTACATAAACTAAATCTAAACCACATCCATTTTGTAGATCTACATTTGGATGAACAGATTTGAAATGAAAAATGATTTGGCAACAGGTACCAGAAACACCAAAATGAGCACCATTTTAATTTCACAACTCAGAATGAAGTGAGGCCAATTGCATTGGAAAGCTCTTGAAATTTCCTAACAGGATAAGTTGACCTCGTTTCCAAATTCATTGTATTTTTGAAATGGCATGCAAATTGGTAAAACACCAGAGAGCACTTTGGTGATTTTTATAAAATAATTAAAAATGAATTTTGATGCAAACTCAATTGGATGGTCTTGTATATGTTTAGGGCTATCCAAACCTAGAAGGGTTTAATTTTTAGAGCATCCTAGAAAATTTGGTGGACAGATCCTTGTTTTGCATATTTCTGCCATTTTGGCATTTTAGTTAATTAATTTGTGTGATGATATTTTTGTGTTGCAATATTGTTTTCTAGCATGTATAAGATGTGTGAACTTGTTTTCTAAGTGTTGCTTTTCTATTTTAGCATGTTAGATTGTGTGGACTGGAGTTGAGAATAAATAGGATTTTTATTAATAGCATATGTTTACTCTCTAGTTAATATTTGCATAGTATTTTTGAGTGATAAATTATGTGCAAGCACTTGGATTGTTGTGTTGAGAAATTAGATACAGAACCTTGTTGTTACTTATATTTTGTTAGTATCACCTCTGCTAGCTTTCATATGAGTTGGTAGAGAAGCATGAGTAGTTTAGTCATCAATATGAAAATGTTGGAAAAATTCTCTCATGTGTAGAATTTTTGTCATAATAATTTGTGGTGGTGTAGCCACATATTTTTGTGTTGTGTTCATAGGACCAGTATCATTTTGGTTATATTCTTATGAGTACTTGATCCCTAGAGTTTTCACTTGTGTGAAAATAATAGCATGAGTAGCATTGCCTTGCTTATTTTTGCACCCTATTATTTTCTACTAGTATTGTTATTGCACTAGATGCTAGTTTAGTATTTTGTTAATTTTTAGCAAGTGTGACCAGAGGCTTTGTGACCTCTAAATGCTTTGATATGCTAGTGGAACACCCACTGGTTTCATTGCATTTTTGGTGGAAACATTATTTCCCCAAACTAGATGCATTTCTCTTATGTAGTTTCATAACTAATGAGTGCCTAGTATTTTTGCTTTGGGAATTTTGGTGCTAAACAAAAATGGGTATGCTTCTGTTTGTAAGTGGTTGTAATCATGTGTGGCTTTCTAGGAAACATTCATCTTTGGAGTGTTGATTGATTCCTCTAAGTAATGTCCTTTTATTACCACTAGTATGTAGGAGTTGCCCTGCAAATTGATACCTTGTTTTATCAAATGGGATATTTTTGGTATAGTAAGTAGAGATGTTTTTCACTACTGTTTTTATGACATGGACCCTCTGGTTGCATTTCAATTACTTGATTGAAGTTCATCCATTGATTCATCATGTTTAAGTAGTACTAGTTTCCCTAGCATTTTTGTGTTGATTTATTTTTCCTGCCAACTTGTGTTTGGTAAATATGTGTGTATCCTTGCATGAGGACATGTTTTCATTCCCATTATGATAACATGGTTCATTGTTTGCATTTTAGTACTTTACTTATTATTCTTGCTTGCATAGCAAACTTTTAGTAGAAACATGTCTATAGGATTCCTCCTTTTTAGTCATTGTTTCTATTGTTCTCACTATGAGGAATTGTGTGTTTTGTGATAAGTCTATTACATTGTTACACTTGTGTAGGCCCACTGATTTGTACAAGTAACCTTTACAAATCCTGTGCCTAAATTGTTCTTGATGTGAATTTAGACTCAGTAGGATAGCTACCTTTTTCTTTTTGTGGTGTGGTTAATAGACCCATTGCCATGATTATTATTGTGCATGTTTTATATACTTTTAGTAGTCTCACCCTTGTGAAACTAAGTTTATTTTGGGTTTATTAATATCTTGGTATGAGAGTGGCACACCCACTGAATCCATGATATTAAGGTTGTGAGATATGTCCCTCCAACCTTAAGTTGTCTTATTAAATGGCATTTCTGCCAAGTAGTATTGTTTGATTGTTTGCCTCAATTAATAATTGAGTGATTTTGTTATTATTAGATTTCCTTGCTGTATGTATTGTTATGTATGGTTGCCTGCCTTGATTGATTCTGAATGTGTGTCCTTTATTCCTTTTACGGCGTTAGAAAACGAAGAGGAAGGAAGTGTCGTGAAGCTCTGTTTCAAGTTCCAGTCACTTCAAAACCAGGGACACAAGAGATACCAGGCAAGCCATCCTGATGCTTGCTGATACAATACTTATCATTATCTATCATGCATGTTTTACCTCTGAAGTTTTACAAAAACTTGATTATCAAAACTATTTTTGATGTGGAATTTACTACTATACTATATTATAGGTTACTATCATGCCAGTAGTTAAACTTGGTAATACCAAGCCCATAGGCCACCATATGGTATTTATTACCATCAAATATACTAGTCCCTAAGTGGACACCCTAAAATTGTGATTCTACAAAACAAAGGCTTTACGAAAAAAACCGGAGAAAAGGCGGATCCTTGTTCTCCGGAGGAATGTGGAAGTGGTCATTTTTGAGAAAGTGGTGTTTTTCAAAAATGACACATAACCTAGTCTTCGCCGGACAACCTTTACCGTACTGCCACCCTACCCCAACATGGGCAAGGGGCTTAACTTGAAGTTTGTTCTTATTAGTGTGTGCTATCTCAATGTGCTATAGGGGATGCGATCCTCTGAACCGAATGTCGTGGAGACATATAAAGTGTGGGATTAATTTTCCCTCCGGATGCATCAGTTGAGGCATCCTGGCTTGGCGGGGATTAGCTCGGTGCCGGGGATGTGGTAAAACTCAACTGAGAGATAGGCATATACTAGCTTGAACATAGTGGATGGTTATGATCAGATACCTGATGTTTACATACTGTTGTTACAGTCCGTGGTTGTTTCACGGGAGGTGTACTGGATCTGGTGGATGTGTACACCTCTGCAGAGTATAACTTTTTCGAAGAAGCCGCGTCCTCGGATATGGACAGTTGAATGGCCATGTAGCTAGCATTGTGTCAATGTTTTCAAAAAGGATGTTTTTGAAAGGGAATTTTTGGAACGGAAGTGTTGAACTTGTGAAGTTCGGAAAGGAATGGAAACTTATACTGTGGAGGTATCGTCGATGATGAAAAGCCAGATGATGTTATACAAAACAAAATGTTTTGCAAAGAAAACCTTTTCTACTCTAAGCAAGAATTCTGGAAACTGATTCCAAGAAGTTTTGCAAAGAGAAAATATTATTTAATAAAGTTTTACAAAACCTCTTGTACATGTGATATCGACAAGATAAATAAAACTATATTATTTTCTTCTGAAGTATCTTCTTCACGAAGATGAAGATTAACCTGACTGCAACTGTGGTGTCATCTTATATGAACACCATTGGTAGTGAACCCTATTTATAGCCTACCTATTCCACCATATAAGCATACTTGCATGTTGGTAAGTGATATGATGGATGTCTTGCTGAGTACATTCAAATGTACTCATTATGGTTTCGCCCCTGGTATCTACTTGCCAGACTTTGAGAAGGAGCCTCCGAAGGATATCTATGAAGAGAAGTACGGAGTTGACGGCTTTGCGAACTAGGATCGTCTCCGGGTCAGCAGCCTGTAGGTTAAGGCGTGACTTGGGCTCAACTACGTTGTGTTTTATTTGTCTTCCGCTGTGTTTGATAAGTTGCCTGCCCCATGTGGCAGTTGCGTTAAACTTGATCATGTGATCTTTTATGTAATACCTTTATGTATTCGTGTAATGGATGATGTATTTCTGTGTGCCAACTGTGTATGTTGTTCACGACTGATCTTTCTGGGATCGTGAATGTATGCATACGTAGGGTTTCAGACTGCCGGTCTGGGGTCCTTACAGTCTAGTTGCCTTCAATCCCCAGGCCCTCCGACTTTACACCGCCTCGCACATGCTGCCCAATAGCGGTCGCTGATGCTACAAGGAGTGAACAACACTGCTAACAGTAGTGGGCGTCGGTGCTACCAGAGGTGGTCACCAGAGCTGTAGACGAATGCCCTATTTACTACAAGGAAGGGCTAGCCACCACCATCGCTCTTTGCTGCAAGCGGCTTCTACTCTCCTACAAACATCACCCGATATTGCTACGAGAGTAAAATGCATCAATGGCACTCCAACTTATCCGGGTGGTCACTTTGGTCATCCTACTCCGCGAAATACACTTTGAGATTTATCTACGGTCACCGTGGAACTTTTTATTTATTTTGAGGAGAACACGTGGACTTTATTGATCACATAACGAGCATGTCATTACAAATGTGCTTCCGGAGACACTCTGGAGCCACACCACCGGTTGCGTTAGAGTGTCATATTTTCCGTGTTGACTAGTCTCCACTAGCATGTTTTTTTCTTCAAAATAACCTCACTCAATCTTTCTCCCTTGTATGAGTCCACACTAGGATACATGGGTGGGGCCCACTGATCAGCTTCACCCTCTCCCCTTCTCTCTTCCTCATCCCTACCACATTCTCCATCTTGGAAGCAAACAAGGAAGCAAGATTGAGTGATGTTCAACCACAAGTTTTGCTCCTTCCTCCATATAAATTCTATGAGTACCTATAGAAGGGCTTACATGTTTTAATTCCTCCATGGAGTAACTGAAATCACCTCAGTGTGTTCTGATACGTCTCAAACGTATATATAATTTTTGATGCTCCATGCTTCTTTCTCTATGTTATTGGATGTTTTTCACATGTTTTACTTTGTTTTCCGTATGATTTCACGGACTAACCTATTAATAAGTTGCCCAGAGCCAGGTTTTGTTTAATGTTGTTTTTGTATTTCGAAAAAGCTCCTAAGAATATATTCGCCAAATGTCCAGAAAATTTATGGGATTTATTTTCCTGGAATGAAGACGGAGACCAAAGGAGAGCCGGAGAGGAGCCATGGGGTGACCAGGAAAGCCCCAGGAGTGGGTCCACCCTAGGCCACGCCTGGTGGGCCCCTCACCACCCTGGGGACGGAGAAATTTTCCACGAAATAGATACAGAGCCGATGCCACGTCAAAAGTACAATCTATGGCTTCTAAAATCCTGCCCCGGCACCCTACCGGAGAGGGGGGTCGTCACCAAATGCCTCTACATCGCCATGATTACCTCCGCACAAATGTGTGAGTAGTTCATCTCGAGACTATGGGTCCATAGGAGTAGCTAGATAGTGTTGTCTCTCCCTTGTGCCTCCATGTTTATGTCTTGTTAGCTGCCCTACATGATCAAGATCACCTTTATGTAATTGATGCATGTTGTGTTTGCTCGGATCCGAGGAGCCATTAAATTATGATTACTTTGTTCATGTATTTTTTTAGTGCTTCACTTATATCTTTAGAGTGTTTTAATATTGTCTTGAAATTCTCTTTGGTGTGTGTTATTGCCTTCGCCAAGTTATTTTATGCACCTCCAAGAGAGGGTTTATATGCTAGATAGTGGGTGCTTCCTTTTCATTTGCGGTTGAGCGACAAGAACGTGTAAGGTGGAGGATGGGTTGCTTCCACTAGGGAGAAAATAGCGGTGTTCTTGTCTATGGATGAGAATTATTACTTACACTACGAATTGTTCTTATTGCATTTGTCTGTTGCACACAAGAAATCACTTCATTGCTACAACTTAATACCAGCGAGATTTGATGGATTTCTATCTCAAGGTGGACATTTAGAAATAGATGTTGTAGGATGAAGGTCTATTTACCTTGAAGTAATGCCTACAATGTTGGAACCTATGAACTATATTTAGTGATAATAGTATTGTCATACACTCATGATTTGTAAATTGTTGAGCTGTAATTTTTTCACCCAACATGTTTATTGTTCTTAGAAGAGACACCACTAGTGAAACTATGGCCCCCGGTCTTATTTTGACTCATTTCTTAGAACCTTGTTTACTTGCTTTCATCATCATTTGCTTGCTACTCCGTTCTCATTTAATATTGTCCATACATTCGATACAATTAATTCTCTAGTTTTCATTAAGATGGGAAGATCGACAACCTTCCCAGAAAGTTGGGACGAAGAGGGAGTTTGTGTGTGTGTGAAATTTCATGCTTGTTGGAGTGCCAGATTGGAGGGGTTTCATAGCAGAAATCAAAAAATTACTTAACAACGATAACCGAACTAGCCAGAATCTATTACTATGCCGATATAGAGTAGCGGAGAAGGAACGGTGATCATACTCTTGAAGACCGAAAGCGGGGACTACCCTAATTCACAAGGGTTGATGTTGAAGATGACAAAGCAAACCTCAAGGTCGAGTGGTCGTACCGTGACTAACGCTACAACTTGCAGCACCTCGTGAGATTAAACACAAAGGGTGTAGACGACGACTCCCATTCTCCGGCCCAGCGAAGGTTGCGGAAGCAGAGAGAGGGACCAAAGACTAATAGCATGGAAGTGTGCCTATAGTAGAGGATTCCCAACTCCTAGCATAGCTCCAAAGGGAACCACGTTTGGAGAAGAGAGAAAGAGAGAGAATTGTATCGATGGGAAAAGGGGAGGGGTTTCCTTCTTTATAAAGTGGGAAGGAGGAACCTTGCCCTTGGCCAAGCCATCTGATACTAATCCCACATGGTTGGCTAGCCAAGGACGGTGCAGACGCACCCCCACATGGACCCCAAGTGGCCAATGTGGGCTCCCCTCTTTTTCCCCTTTCTCTCTCCCACTTTTCCCCTGATGGGCCTCTTTTGCCTAGAAGGCCCATTAGTGGAATAAATGCATTTTAAAATAAAATAAATGATATTTAAATATTAATTACACTTATTAATAATAAATATACATTTCTTATTTATTTCGATCCCCAAAAACACTTTTCGCTCCCTCCGATCTCCATCGGGCATTTCACCCTTAATTCCGATACTCCTTCGGAACTCTCCGATCTCTATCAGGATAATTCCGGGACGATTCCGGCTCTCTTTAATACTCTCTTCGGCACTAAGCTCACTCTTAAACATCATCTACCCATAAGTGTGACGCCCTACGGTTCGGGACTACTCCATACATGGCCGAGACACCTCCCCGACCAATGACCAATAGCGGGATGTGGACATCCATAATGGCCCCTGTGCATCCATCAATCTTTGCGTCGCTTGAACCTTAAATGTCAACCCTTTTCTTAGTGATACTTTCTTTGTCCGAGAGTTGATCGTCCGGTATCTTATACCCCGTTCAGTCTCATTACCAACACAACAATTTTACTCATTCCCGTGTTGTTGCATCTCTGTGACGTAGTCACATGCTTGCAAGCTAATTGA
Organism: Alopecurus myosuroides; assembly: GCA_028641055.1. Classification (NCBI taxonomy): domain Eukaryota; kingdom Viridiplantae; phylum Streptophyta; class Magnoliopsida; order Poales; family Poaceae; genus Alopecurus; species Alopecurus myosuroides. Next base: position 288,708,713 of record CM054058.1, read on the forward strand.
TGCAACTCCACCAAGTGGAACCATAAGTATTATGTCATTTGGATTGGAAAGTCCCTCTCTTGATGGCATGCCTCAACATATCCCGTTCATTACCCAAGAGACACCTTTATGATCACCCTGTTATGGTGTGACATTTGATGCAATCAAAGTAAATTCCAGGATAGCAATTAAATACCATCTCACAGTTAAAGGCTATGGTACTATGTTTTCATTATCACAACGCTGAGCTTAATGACTCGATCTTGTCATGATAAAACACAATGGGTGTGAGTCCATCACATCATTCACCAATGACATGACTCTGTTGTCAATGGTATAAGTACCCATGATCGGGAAACCTTGATCATCTCTTGCCCAACGGACTAGTATAACTAGAGACTACTAGGGACTTGGTTTGTTTACATACCACACATGTATTAATGTTTCTTCTTAACACAATTATAGCATGGTATAAAACATTATGAACATAATAGTTATGATAATAAATCTCCTTTATTATTTGCCTCTAGGGAGTAAATCCTTCACAGACAATAAGAAACCTACCGAGAGACTTGAAGTCCTACTGGATTGATAACCCTAGTTCCATAACAGGGGGGAAATTCTTCTACACTGCATCATACCTTCCTCTTAGGGTTTCCCAACGCGTGTGTGATCAAGCCACTGATGTCTTCTACACGTTACTTATCGTGTAGACTATGTTGGGCCTCAAGGCGCAGAGGTTTGTAGGACAAAATCAAATTTCCCTCAAGTGAGTAACCCAAGGTTTATCGAACTCAGGGAGGTATAGGTTGAATGTATCCCTCTCAAGAAACCCTGGAATTAAGACAAAAGATGTCTCTTGTGTCTCCAACACACCCAATACAATTTTTAGTTGTATAGGTGCACTAGTTCAACAAAGAGATGATAAAATATGGGTAATATGGATGGGAAAACAAGGTGTACTAAATCTGTATTAAATATGACTGCAAGGAAGCAAGTAGTAAAACTGAAAGAAAACGATATAGGAATGGTAGAAAACAAGGCCTAGGGATCATACTTTCACTAGTGGCAACTCTCAGCAACATTAACATAATTAAACACATGATACTTCTCTAACAACATGCATGCATGCGATATCTCGGAAACCGTTCCTCGTGAATCAAATAGGATGAGAATCGCGTAGGGCTTTACAATCACACCTCAGAGTTCACGTTCCCGTCAAAGAACACCCCAACCCTGTCACTTTGGGCGTCCAAAGATATTACTAATAAACACCACAACCTATCTCTTGAATATCATCTTTCTAATCAATCCACAACACCAACACTGTCACCTTGGCACTATAGATATTATACTAAACACAAGCATCAAGAAACTCATGATTCCGATTCAATCCAACATAGCAAGAATAACTTCATGATAATTATCCCTCTAATCCATAGTCCATAGAGTCACACACGACACCCGCACTTTACTGTGGCACTGCGGAACAGAGGCAACTCCAGAGAATTATACTAGATAAAACCAATTAAGTACATCAGATCCATTACATAATGAAGGGGAAACATCATAGATTCATCAATGATAACCTAGCACATGATCACAATCAAAATCACATCACGAGAGAGAGAGATAGAGAGAGAGAGAGAGAGAGAGAGAGAGAGAGAGATAACCATAGAGCTACTAGCATGAGCCCTCAACCCCGAGGAGGGACTACTCTCGCATCATCATGGGAGGCAGCAACGTCGATGAAGAGGCCTCCGGTGACGATTCTGTGGGGACCCTGGACTAGCAGTCCAAGACCTCCAATATGCATACATTAAAGATACCGGTTCAATCAGTCATTAACAACATATTTAGGGTTGGTAACCAGATTACAACATCCATTACACGAATAAACACAAGTCTTACATAAATGGTCACATGAGCAAGTCTTAGGTAACTGCCACGCAGGGTAGGAAACACAGACGACAACAGAAGACAACAAACCACATCGCGATTTGGACCCAAGTCACGCCTTAACACCAATAAGCTGCTGACCAGGAGACGTGCCTAGTTCGCAGGGTCATCAAAGTACTCCTCCTCATAGAGATCTTCCTCTGGCTACTCCTCGAAGTCTGACCATGTAAATAGCCAGGGATAGAACCAATGTGAGTACATTTGATTGTACTCGCAAGTCACCCAAAAAGAAAGCTTATAGATGCAAGTATGCATTTGTTATGGTTATAGGTAGGCTATCCTTAGGGTTCAACTAGCCATGATGGATATAAGATTCATCATGGTTGCACAAATTTTATAACTTTGTTAAAGAAGATACTTCAAAGATAATATATATTTCTCTTGTAGATATTGCATATCCACAAGTTTTTACTAAAGGCATTTGAAGAAAACAATTTTTATTTGCAAAAATTCTTGGAAAACAAAAAACCTCCAAGTTTATCATTATCCAGTACCTCCAAGGTACAAAATTCCATTTCCAAGTCCCTCCCAGGTACTTCACCAATTTCCACCTTCATTTTTTTAGAACATCGACATAATACTAGCTACATGGCCATTGAACTGTCCATATCCGAGGAGGCGACTATTCTAAATAGACTCTGTAGAGGTGTACACATTCCACAAGATCTAATACATCCCTCGTGAACAACCACGGACTGGTCCTAACCACCAACTATGTTCATGCTAGTAAATTACTACCGTTTCAAGTGGGTTTGTTTTCCCCCGAACCGCGTGAGTTAGCCATATCGATCTGGTTTCCCCTGACAAAACACCGCCATGACAGGAGAACCAACTATTGTGACCGAGGGGAAATTAATCCCACACTTTGAATGTCCCGTTACACTCTCCTCGCGACAATTCGGTTCAGGGGAATCAAACCCCTATAGCACATTGAGGTAGATCACAGACTAACACACACAAGTTTTAAGTTAGACCCCGTGCCCATGTTGAGGTAATGTGGCAGTATGTTTTGGTTATCCGACTAAGACTAGGTTATGTGTCGTTTTTAGGAAACACCTTCGAAAATCTTCCTCTTAACAATCTCTCGTGGACAAGGTCCCACCTTTCCATGAGATTTTCCATAAAGCAGTCGTTTTCCATAAAAACACATTTTATGGTGTCCACTTAGGGACTTAAAGAGTATTAGGTTTGGTGATAGCTATATAGTATGGTGGCTAAGTGCTTGGTATTACCAAGATTATACTACTTCAGATATATTATGTTAGTAACAATAAAATTACTAGTAGTAGTATCCACATAAAAAATAGTTTTTTCCCGATTTTGTAAAATTTCAGAAGTAAAAGACGGCATGATAGATAATGATAATTAAAGTATCGGAAAGAATTTAGAATGTATTTCCTTGGTACTAATCTTGTCCCTGGTCTTGGAGTAACCATGAGTGACAATAAACCTCCTCAGCAACTTCTCCTTCTTCGTTTCCTAACGTCGTAAAAAAGGAAAATAAACACCCAATCAGAACCAAATAAGGGAAATCACTTGCAATAATAACCACTATAAGCAAGTAGAACACACAATCAAAACACTCCAATTTTCTTTGTTGCGACTCACACAACAATCAAATATGCAATGGCAAAGTCACTAGAATAACACTAGAACTCAAGGTAACATTCCTCAATAAAATTTTCATGGATTCAGTGGGAGTGCCACTCTCATAGCATGACATAATAAGGTTAAATGACCTATGGTCACTCATGAGAATTTTACTAAAACAAAATAATAACACCAAAATAAGTACTCATGCTAGTGAGGCAATAGCAACACCACAACAAGTCTAAACAAAACATCCTTCTCTAATAACAAATGGATTAAACAAGCAGGGTGACAAAACATAATAACGGTAGCATTGATAAAATAATCATACCAAAACATTTGTCAAGTCAATTCATCAAAAAAAAAAAAATAACAACAAATGCCTAAAAACTAGGAAACAACTATAATGAGGAAATAAAACACAACCATAACATGCTTCACCCAATTTTTTTTTCTAAAAAGCTAGTTATAAAAGATAACATCAAAATAAAAAAGGTGACATAACCAATGCATTCTAGAAATTACAATCATAACATTTAAAACATCTCACAAATCAATTTAATCAAAAAGCAAAAAACGACAGAAAATGCCTAAATCTTGCCATGCACACCATAATTAATCTATGAATCCTAAAATCAAGCCAAGATAGTATTAGGTAGTCCTAAGCATACAAAAGTTCATGAAATTAGAAGTTTCTAAAAAATCATCACATAACAATTCATAAAAATCATACAATGGCTCTCTGGTCATTTACCAAAGTTCATGCCATTTTTAACCGGAAGCTCACTTGCATGCAAGGTCAAGTGATGTAGCTAGGTATCACCGAGGGTTGTCCAGATAAATTGACCTCAAAGCAATTGGATCTTTAAAGATATGCCCAAGTTAAGATTTTAGATTGGTATGATTTGGCATTTTCCCTAGGGTTAACCAAGAGGGCAAAAGTGGATCTACCAAGTGCATGTGGTCAGGAAAACATGCATGCACAAGTGTGATGATTGGTGAGGTAAAATTTTAGACCTAGCATTTTTATTTTGAATAAATTAATAGGGCGGTTTTCTGCTAATAGAGAAAAGGAAAATAAACAGAGAAAAAAATCCAGGCGGGCTGGATCTGGCCTGTGGCTTGGCCGCGTTGAGCCGGGCCGGCCCAGGGAAAGGGCGTATGCGACCGAACTGGTAAGTGAGGATGGAAAGACGCAATTAGATGAAATTGACGGCTCATGCTTGTCCTCAACCTCCGGCCATGAATGCACGGCGAGGGCGCAGGCTTGGGGAAGGTGTGCGTGGTCATGGCCGTGCTGGGGACACAGAAGAAACCCCAGCTCCGCTGTTTCCACGCACGGTGGTGTCGGTGAGGTCCGGAACGGGTCGAGGCCGGTGTGGGCTACCTGCAAGGCCAATATGCAGAAGAGGATGCCAGGGATCTTTGTCATAGCAAGGGCAAGCATATAAGCCAACAATGTCAGGGATTGAGGGAGAGATTGGGTGGAGATATGCTCGGGTCTTCTTCTCGGTCGGGTGCGGGGGTGAGCTCCTTCTCGTTCACACGGAGCGAGAGGAGGCCGGTCTCGTCGAGGGGTGGTGCGGTGGTGTAGACTGTAGAGTGAGGTTGGAGGCGAGAGAAGAAGCCGAGGCACGACTTAAATAGTCGAGGGGCGTCGGTGCTCTCTCTCGGCTCACTTCGGACACATGCGAGGCGAAGTGGAGAGAATGGCAGGGGACGACGCGCACTCGGAGCTTCATGTCGGGGCTCAGGTGCGTCCAGGCGCTATAGGCCAAGGCGGAGGAGGCAAGAAAATGGCCGGTTGGGGGTGGTCTGCTGAGCACAGCGGCTGATAGCCCGATCCCATTCCTCTCTTCTTGGCATCCCTCCCTCTCTCTTTGATGAACACACCTAGGTGCAACAAGTACATGATTTGGCAGGTGGTACACCAGTGAACAGCAAGGACATGGTCACCTAACAAATTCGAACTCAAACCATTTGTTTGAATTAAAAAAGTGTCAAATGACAGATTCCGAAAATTCAATTTTAATTACTTGGGGAAATTGCTAAGTCCTGGTTTTCTGTTGAAATCAGCAGAAAGTTTAAACATGCAAGAAATAACAAATGGAATCCAAACTTGGAAATTCAAATAGGTAATTGTAGATCAAGCCATGAACTTTCATAAAAGCATTTTTAATAATTTTTGGAAAATGCTAAGGCAGTGATAACATGATGTAAAGATGGCATGTTTCTGTTGTTTTCTGTTTTCTCTGCATGTCAGTACATACAATGAACTAACTTCTATTGTTCTATTCACCCAGATGTAGCAACCAGATAGGAGGAGGTTATTTGTTTGGTCCCATTTTTCGTTCATAGTGTTCCTGACTTCTATAAAGTGCTCTCTCATGGGATCTTATGGTAACATTGAACATGGCAGAAATTAAATAGTGTTAGCGAAAACAAGTTTTATAGAATGTGTATCTGAATCGACTTGGATCGATGACACGCCGCTGTGCAAGTACTCTGCACGTCCGTATGGTCTCTTCCCGCAGGACCATACCTTAGCCTTGCCCTGCTCGACCGGAATTGGATCGCCGCAGCAGCACTGCATTGACCGTCTGCACCCAGATAGAACGTGTCTTTCTTCTGAACTTGATTTTTTTTTCAGTTTTTCAAGGTATCTGTGTTGATCAAACCGAGAAATTATTGTTTGTTTTCATATTCTAAACTATAGAGCCATTGTTCAGCACTGAATTAGAAGCAAGAGTTGCCAATTTGTAACAAATGAAGCAAACGGTCCCTTTCCAATATTAATTGATGTTAGTACTTGAATATAAATATATAGCATATAGCCCTTTCCATCGGTTTGGACTTTTGGTCTACATGGCTAGTGCAGCAATTCTATATGGTATCAGAGCCACGAGGTCTCGAGTTCGAGACCCTGCTCACGCAGTATTAAAAACAAAACAAAAAAGATTCTGCGACCCGCACCAAACCCACGCTAAGGACTAAAATAGCCTAGACGTGAGGGGGAGTGTTGAAATATAAATACACGTCTAGCCCCTTTCCATCAGTTCGGACTTTTGAGATAATTGGCTAGTGCAACAATTCTATAAGTACAATTGCAGGGATAAGGTATTCTTTTTTTGTTTTGTCGCAGATGATCCGTTGAGAGAATTTTTTAAAGAAGTAGAAGCCGCGACCACCCTTTCCCAAGAAGTAGAAGTTACAACAAGAGCAAGATTCCAGGGTACTTTCATTTAAGTTACAACATTGATTATTGATTACATTATTTTGTACAAGTATCTCATGGTCACACATTATAAAAAGTAGGGCTATTTATCGAATTGCCAACAGCGGACCACTTCTACTCAGTTTTACCCCTAGCGCCGAATGGTGCTCAGTTTTGTCCCTAGTCCGTGCGCAACTACTATGGAGAGGCCGGAACGGTAAGTTTGGAGTCAAATCCGTTTCGCGAAGTGGGTCCGAGGAGTCACACTCCGTTTCGCGAAGTGGGTCCGGGTGGGACTGCCAAGTTCGTTGAAACCGTCCGGAACTTACAGGTGGGACCGCGCAGTTAGTTGACTATGCTGAATAGTCCACACCCAAGCTTCCCGCTGGGTTCAGCGACGCGTGGGAAAACCGCGGGCCCCCGCGTCGGTCAAAGGCTGCCGGAGTAACGGTACGCGCGGCGCAGCAAATGCCCCGCCAGGGCTACAAAAGGCCCCTCGCCGCTCTCCCCATTCTCGCCGTTCATCTCCTCGACCTCACCGCACTCACTCTCATCGCCCTCGCCGCACTTCACCTAGACATTCTGAGACGATGCCTCGCCGGCTTCGTGCCTGCCGCATCTCGCCGTTGTACTGCCGACCCGCGGCCGCGACGCGGGGCCTCAGTGACGGCGATAGCGACAACGAGTTCCACTACGAGGAGAACGAGCATCTGGCGCAGGAGGAGGCGGCGCCCGAGCAGCAGCCGCCGCAGGAGGAGGCGGCGCTCGAGCAGCCGCCGCCGCAGGAGGAGGCGGCGCCCGAACGGCGCAGGGGGGCGGCAGCCAATCTGGCCCGAGCAGCACGCGGCGATCCACTCGTTCGAAGCATGGCGCAACGAGGAGGCTTTCCACCGGATCCGCACTGGCCTCGAGGAGGCGGCATCAGTGGCCGAGGCTGCCGCTGTTCGGGCATCCTTGGAGACCCACCAGAGGGAGGAG